>JAGFNQ010001867.1:0-168105 GCA_024364735.1 Boesenbergia rotunda | reverse complement strand
TTTTATAAATGATAATTCACTATTTGAGTATACATGCTTGTGTATTTGATTGTGATCTTAAACTCATCTACTGAATGTCCGCAATACAACTCACAGCATAAGAGAATTTGTGATGGGATCACAACTAGTGATTATCTCTAAATGTGCAAATGTGAAGTATTGAAAATATCCCTAGTCGATGAATTGATAAATACGGACACTATCAATTCTGTTGAGACTAGCATGAGTTATTCTCTAATCAGCTGATTCTCACTGGCTGGTGACATTGGGATGTCCGGAGATAAACATGGATGCTAGTTATGGGAACTAGTTCATTGGAGTGACTAGCTGTAAGACTTCATATGGAATCTATCTATAGAAATGTCAATGAAGTTCTCACTGCGACTTAAGTGCGATGTTCCTTTGACTTGCGGTGTTCAAGTCGTCTTGGTCATGCAGACTTATACTTTAACATCTTAAGCAAGCATCTCCAAGGAGGTGTGGGCCCAAGATAATTAGGTATAAGCCGAAGTGCCCGAAGACGTTTGAACAGCCTACAAAGGATTCACCACTCCTTGCGAGGAGATGTATACCCAGGCCTATCGTCGGATTGTTACTCAAAAACCTCTGGCCAGAGTATATCATGCTTAGAGTGCGAGTCTCTAAAATACATGAGAGTAATTAGAAATCCAAAGGACGAGAAAGACACTACTTGGGCTAGGTGTGACGTAGTCAGCCTAGTGGGGACTGACACCATAGACCGTGTCCTGAACCAAGTGGGTATAAGGTGGTGAAGGGAATGGGGCACGATTCATTAGAGCTGCTGAAGGGTTTCAGAATAATTTCTTCTGGGGTCAAACCGTTGATCTTTCGATTAATTGGGGATCATGATGTACTACTAGGTGTCACTCATGATCGTTCTATAATTTGTTGATTATAGACGGCTAACATAAATCGAAAGCCTATTTAGTCACACGCACTACGAGTAATCCGAAGGATTTAAAACGAGTTGAAAATTGGATTTTCCGATCAAGAGAAATAAGTCGAATCTGAGTTAATCAGAGGCGCAATGGAAGCTAAAAATGGCTAAGTCTTTTTGAAGGCTTTATGGGCGAATTAAATGAGTTTAATTCGCGTTGGTTCGGCTCGGTTTGGGCCGGCCAAAGAGGGTGTCAACCCTCCTTGGTTGGCCGGCCATAATAGAGGGAGAAAACCAATTAATTTTGGTTTAATTAATAAAATAGATCTAGCGCGATTTATTTTATAAATTATGGATAAATAAATTTGTATAAAGAAATTTATATAAATAAATTTATAGAAATTTATTCTTTTTATGGAAGTTAAAATAATCCATGAAATGGTTTATTTTAATTTTATAAATTCAATTATGAATTGATTTTTCCATAATAAGAAAGTTTATAAATTTCTTATAAAATTTATTCCATAATAAAAGGAGAGATTAATTAGTTTTATTATAAAGTTAGTTATAATAAAACTTGGTAATTCATAAGAGAATTTATAGGATAAATTTCTTATGATAAACTAATTAGTTTTATTATAAAGTTAGTTATAATAAAACTTGGTTTAAACAGAATAATTCATAAGAGAATTTATAGGATAAATTTCTTATGATAACTAATTAGTTTTATTATAAAGTTAGTTATAATAAAACTTGGTTTAAACGGAATAATTCATAAGAGAATTTATAGGATAAATTTCTTATGATAATTAATTAGTTTTATTATAAAGTTAGTTATAATAAAATTCATAAGAGAATTTATAGGATAAATTTCTTATGATAACTAATTGGTTTTATTATAAAGTTAATTATAATAAAACTTGGTTTAAACGGAATAATTTATAAGAGAATTTATAGGATAAATTTCTTATGATAACTAATTCCGTTAATTCTGTTAATTCTGTTAAGTGGAGACTTGGCAAGGGAGATGCTACTATATAAAGGAACCAAAGGCAAGCCCTTAATTCCAATTGAGTTGTCAAGAGAAGTAGCTCCCTCTCTCCCTCTCTTTCTCTTCTCCTTTCTCTTCTCCCCTACCTTAGGGTCGGCGCCCTCTTCACCAATTAGGGCCAGCGCCCCTTCCACAAGCTAGGGCCGGCGCAACTCCTCCCATAGAAGGTGGTTGCCGTGAGCTTCAAGAAGAAGAAGAAACGAAGCAAGAAGAAGAAGTAGCGGATAGCGACTCCTCTCTTCTCGGAATTCGATTCCGTTTTCTTGGTGGTTAGTTTCCTTTTCATCTCTTGATCTTCTTTGTTGTGCCTATAGAGAATCTAGTAGTTCTCGTCGGCACAAAACTCGTGACTTTGCGAAGTCATCCCGAAGAGAACTCGGCGTGGATGCGAATAGAGGCGAAGCTTCCAAGGGACGCTACGGTTGGATCTCGTCCCTTTCTTCGAGTTACGCAAGGTACTTGGTAAATTAGTTTACTATACCGCAAAGTTTTATTTTATGATTATGTCGATACACTATAAGGTTGCATGCTAGATACGAAGTTAAAATAATTTAGGAAATTATTTTATACAAATTCTTCCGCTGCACGTAAAAATTTAAAATTTTACGAACTTGTATCCTTGTCGACATGCACCCGGTCCCAACATGAAGACCGTTCATTACCTCTTGGATTCGTGCGTGGAGCTGGGCTGCTGTTTCGTTGTCGGCCATTTTGATGGTGTAGATCTTGTTCAGTAGTAGATCCCTTTTGCTGATCTTGGTGTCTGAAGTCCCTTCGTGCAGCTCGATCAGTTTTGTCCATAGCTCTTTTGCACTGTTGAAGGGGCCCACTCGGTTCAGCTCTTCCTTTGTCAGCCCGCATTGTAGCGTTTGCGTTACTTTTGCGTCGGCTTCTATCTTGCGCTTTAGAGTGTTGTCCCACTCCGAGTAGTTTTGTAGAAGTCCTTCCGCATTTCGGGGGATCTCCAGATCGGACTGGATAATGATCCACATGTCCACCTGAGTTTTCAGGTGGACCTCCATACGACTTTTCCAGTAGGAAAAGTCTTCTCCACTGAAGAGTGGAGGTCTAGCGGTGCTGAATCCCTCTTGCATAGACATTTGTTCTGTAACAGAAAACTTTACAAAAAAAAAATTGTCCCAAGACTTGGTCTTGGATTAGCAGTGCAGGATTAAGAAATTAAAATATCGAGGGGTGTTGCACCAACCTCGATTAACAAGAAAATCGAACGACAAATAAAAGAATAAAAAGAATTCGAAAATCCGAAAAGAAATTTTCAAACTGGTGGTTGCACCAAGTTTGAATAACCCCGCTCTGATACCACTTGTTGGATCGAGGAGCCCGATAGAGGGGGGTGAATATCGAAAAACTTTTGGATTTTATTAAAGAGTACGTACGCAGCGGAATTAAACAAAAACAAAAACCAACACAAAGGACACAGTGATTTTTACTTGGTTCTGAGCCTGTGTCGACTCCTACTCTAAGGCCCACGATCGTTGATCGTTTACTTTGGGCAATTCTATATGAGCGCAAATTCAGTTTACAAAAAGAGATTACAAGTATAGCAACATAAACTAAAAATAAGAAAATGAAACTCTTCTTTTATCGACGTCCGGTTGTAGATTGACATTCCGGAGCAGCGGGACGTCGTCGGCTCGAGTTGGGCAGTTTCCGGAGCAGGGTGTGAGCACAGAAGAGTATGGAAGCGTTGGTTTGAAGTCGATGTGAAAGGCTTGGGCGTTGGGTGCTATTTATAGCACCCAGGGGCGCCCTGGTCGTCGAGGGCGCCCTGCAACGTGTCCTGCGATCCGCAAATCGCTCGGTCAAGCGTTATCGCACCGGAATAGGAATGAGGTTTGACCTCTGGGGCACCCTGGTCGCAGAGGACGCCTTGGCTGACTTTTTCCGCACAGAAGACTCGCTGTGGATGAAGCTGAAGCTTCGCAGAGATGAGCTGGAGGCGCCTTGGCTGCCGAAGGCGCCTTCGCTGACGAGGGCGCCTTCGCTGCTAAAGGCGCCTTGCCCATTAAGCAGCCTAAGCTGTCTTTTGCTTCGCTTGGTTTTGGTTCACCTTGAGGGCGCCCTGGACACTCAGGGCGCCTTGCTCAGCTGTTGCCTCACTCCTTTGAGGCTCTCTGAGTTGCAGACACACGTTCCTTCGGTCCTGCATCAAGGGTTAGTCCAAAACACAATAAAACAATTAATTATTATTTTATACAGCCTTAGCTGTCTTGGTTCTGACTTTGGTCTCCAAAATGGAGCGCTAGGTCGAACCGACGCCTACTGTTGCCTCGACGGGGAACGCGTCCTCACCTACTCCTCTCGGGAGAGTTTACCTGATGCCAACCGCTCCTTTGGTTGGACTTTTGCCTGACGGTCCTTTGTCAGGTCTTGTGAACTGGCAGTCCTTCGCCAGTTGCCTAGCAGTCCTTCGCTAGGGCTTTTGGTGCTGGCAGTCCTTCGCCAGTGCCTAGCAGTCCTTCGCTAGGGCTTGGTGCTGGCAGTCCTTCGCCAGTGCCTAGCAGTCCTTCGCTAGGGCTTGATGCTGGCAGTCCTTCGCCAGTGCCTAGCAGTCCTTCGCTAGGGCTTGATGCTGGCAGTCCTTCGCCAGTGCCTAGCAGTCCTTCGCTAGGGCTTTTGCTGCACACTAGATTAACTTGTTAGAAAACAAGAAATACTTAACTTTTGACCTATGTTGCCATTATCAAAACACAGGTTTGACTTAGGTGCATTTCTGCACCAACACAATTTATCTCCAGTCATGTGTCTGGAGCAACCACTATACAACATCCATTGGTCTAAATCTTTATGTTCCTACACATAAAGAGTTTTCTTGATTTGGATTCAATTAGAGTCCGAAATAGCTTAAATTGAGTTTCACTGCCTAGTCTGTCTCACCCAAATCTAGGGTTTTCAATCACATTAGCCTTATAGGTTTCGTGAGACAGGTTTTGATAGTTAAGGTTATTTTGAAAATTTTGATTAATTTTGAAAACAGTTAAATTTTGAAAACTTAATTAATTTTGAAAACAATTAAATTTTGAAAACTTAATTAATGTTGAAATTTTTGAAAAGATGTTTTAATCTACAAATAACTGAAATTTTGTGTTAGATTCGAATTTGACAAAAAATAATTTGAATTTGAATTTCAAAAATTGGCTTCCAGGTCTTGGCGAGGCACTAGGCCTTCTTTGGCCGTAGCCTTATGGGATCATCCACCCTTTCCTTAACAAAGCCTTTTAGTGAAATTTCATTTTCAAAAATTCTTTGAAAAATTTCTGGTCTAACTAGTTTGGGTCTTGGATCGGTAGCTTCGGCTAGTTCCGCCAAATTGGCTTCCCTAACGTACTATCATCTCACCTCCGCCCAATACTATGTTGTCAAGTTTCAGTTAAGTTTGTTCAGTCCTTAAACTAGCCTAAGTCTAAGCATGGTAAATTGCAGAAATTAAATAAACAAGCAGACAATCATATTGCAATCAAGAATAACAATTTTATCTAATAATGAATATAGTTTTCAGTTTGGCTCCCCCTGGACTAAAGCCACGGTGATGGTTAGGCAAAATGTGAATCTTGTCCTTGGGGATCCAATACGGATTTGATCCAGTTGGCTTGTTCAGGTATAGTTTAGGTACCCATGCCTGAATTTTACCTCTGGACTGATTCAGTACAGCAAAGTAAGATCTTTGCTGGGATTTGGTTCTATAGCCCAGTCCGGATCGATTTAGAACTGATTTCTGTTTTCTAAGGATCATGTCAAGACCCTTGGAACCAGATGTAAATCGTTCTAATGCTGATCTAAGATCCTTAACCTGAGTTTTCAGGGAGGAGTTCTCCATTTCAAGTTTTTCAACTTGAGTAGGAGTTCCTTCCTGAACCTTCTTGGTTAAGGGTTTAGAGTCAGCTCCCTCTTTCAGGAGTTTTACTTCTTGTCGGAGGGATTCGACTCGGAGTTTGGCTTTTGCCAAATCTCGAGAAAGAAATGAAATTAATTCACTTAATTGAGATCTATTAAAACCAGTTACCTTAATTTCGCCGTCTTCTGTGAAGGTCAGCTCGCCGTCGTCCTCTTCTGTTTCTGATTCGGTTCTGACTTCTTCTGAGGCGGTCAGAGCTAGGAGGTTGGACTGGGGTGCCTCTTCTTCTGAGGAGGAGGAGGATTCGTCCCAGGTTGCTTGCAGTGCTTTCTTTCTTCTCGTCTTTTTAGTCTCCTTTAGGTTAGGACACTCTGACTTGTAGTGGCCCTTTTTCTTGCACTCATAGCAGGTCACATTGGGTTTGTTTGCGGGTTCAGCTGGTTCGTCCTTTCTTCGGCCGGTTTTCCATTTGTTGGTTCGGTTCTTCAGCTCCTTGTAGTAGCTTCGAGCGAGCCGGACCAGCTTAGTTTGATCTCCATCTTCTTCTTCTAAGTCTGAGTCTGAGTTAGACTCAGGTTCGGGTTCAGGCTTCTTCTTTGTTGTCCTTCCAGTTTTACCTGCAACGAAAGCAATACCTTTCTCGACCATATTGGTGTTAGTTTGTTCGTGCAGTTCTAGTTCGGAAAACAATTCATCTAATTTTATTTTTGAAGGATCCCTAGAGACCTTGTATGCATCTACCATAGATGCCCACAAGGTGTTTCAAGGGAAAGCGTTTAAGGCATACCTTATTAAGTCACGGTTTTTAACCTTGTGACCTATTGTGTGAAGGTCGTTCATCAACTCTTGGATTCGTGCGTGGAGTTGGGCTGTTGTCTCGTTGTCTGCCATCTTGATAGTGTAGAGTTTGTTTAGAAGCAGATCCCTTTTACTGATTCGAGTATCTGAAGTCCCTTCGTGCAGCTCGATCAGTTTTGCCCAAAGCTCCTTCGCACTGTTGAAGGGGCCCACCCGTTCAGCTCTTCTTTCGTCAATCCGCATTGAAGAGTCTGAGTCGCTTTAGCGTCGGCTTCTATCTTTCGTTTCAGAGCAGTGTCCCACTCTGTGTAGCTTTGAGGAAGTCCTTCAGCGTTTTTGGGGATCTCCAGACCAGACTGGATAATGATCCACATGTCCACCTGAGTTTTCAGGTGGACCTCCATACGGCTTTTCCAATAGGAAAAGTCTTCTCCACTGAAGAGTGGAGGTCTGGCGGTGCTAAATCCCTCTTGCATGGCCATCTGAAACAGAAAACTAACAAAAAAATGAATTTTTCAAGACTAGGTCTTGGATTAGTAGTGCTGGAAAAATTAAATAACGAGGGGTGTTGCACCAACCTCGCTAAAAAAATCAAACGAGATATTTTAACGAAAAATTCATAAGAAAAAAAATAGAAAAATAAGAATCCGAAAAAAAATAATTTCAAACTGGTGGTTGCACCAGGTTTGAACTTCCCCGCTCTGATACCACTTGTTGGATCGAGAACACCGATAGAGGGGGGGTGAATATCGGAATTCGTTTTTCTTCGGAAAATTAAGAGCAAGTGCACAGCGGAAATAAAAAACAATAACACAGAGACGTAGTCATTTTTACTTAGTTCGGAGCCTGTGTCGACTCCTACTCCAAGGCCCACGGTCGTTGGCCGTTTACTTTGGGCAATTCTATATTAGGCGCAAAATAGTTTACAAAAGATTACAAATTAAGTACAGTAAACTTTTTAAATAGCTCTTTTACCAACGTCCGGAGTAGATCGACTATTTCGGTGCAGCAGGACGTCGTCGGTTCTAATTGGAAGGATTCCGGAGCAAGGCACGAGAGTAGAAGAGCTTTGAGGCATTGAGAGAATTGATGCCTTGAAGCCTTGGTCGAGGGCCCTTTATATAGGGCCTGGGGCGCCCGGGATGTCGGGGGCGCCCCCCACGTGGCCTTTGATCCGCCAAAGTCTCGGTCGCGTCTGATCCTCTGGATCCGCTTTGACCGGGGCGCCCGGACCGCTCGGGGCGCCCGGACCGCTCGGGGCGCCCGGATTGACCGGGTCAAAGAGTTATCTGCTTGGCTTCGAAGGGAGCTTCGATAGCTGGCCTGGGTCGAGGCATGCGCATGGGGGCGCCTGGGATGCAGGGGCGCCCGGGAGCAGCGGGGGCACCCGGGACACTTCGGGCGCCCTACTTAGCCATTGTCTCTCTCCTTTGAGACTTTCTGAGCTGCAGACACACGTTCCTTCGGTCCTGCATCCAGGGTTAGTCCAAAACACAACAATACATTAAGTGGTTAGATTATACAGCCTTAGCTATCTTGGTTCTGACTTTGGTCTCCAAAATGGAGCCCTAGGTCGAACCGACACCTACAGTTCCCTCGACGGGGAACACGTCCTCACCTACTCCTCTCGGGAGAATTTACTTGATGTCAACCGTTCCTTTGGTTGGACTTTTGCCTGACGGTCCTTTGTCAGGTCTTGGATGCCGAGCTGCCCTTCGCTCGGTGCCTAGCATTCCTTCGCTAGGGCTTCAATCCCAGTCTGTCCTTCGCCTGGCGCCTAGCAGTCCTTCACTAGGTCTTTTGACCCTGGCATTCCTTCGCCAGTGCCTAGCAGTCCTTCGCTAGGTCTTTTTACCCTGGTATTCCTTTGCCAGTGCCTAGCAGTCCTTCGCTAGGGCTTTTCCTGCACACTAGAGTAACTTGTTAGAAAACAAGTAAGACTTAACTTTTGACCTATGTTGCCATTATCAAAACACAGGTTTGACTTAGGTGCATTCTGCACCAACATAAAATGCAAATAATGATCATGTAATTCTCATTCCAAAATGTAGATGTCTATATAAAAGCTAGGCTTTTAGTATATATCCTAACAACCATTACGCTAAGACACTAAGCAGGTAGCCTGAACTATCTCCTAGATGTCCTTAGTCGTCGCTCTTCATTACTTACCACCATGAATACCAAAGTTATAGACTTTGAGGTTTTAAGTTATAGACACTAAGCAGGTGGGGTCATGTAGATTCACCATGTTGACCTAGAGCCAACTAGATATTGACCTTATTAATTTATATTACTTATATAATAATAAGTTTGTAGGAGGTTTTTTCATTTCGAATGGCATTCGAAAAGAAAATAAGATAATGATGTTATTGTGAGGATCATAGTAAGAATTAAATATTTCAAACCACATAAAATCAAAGTTGTGTCATTGTATTTTATTTTATAATTTTCATTGTGAATTAACATAAGATCTTATATATGAACACGATTCAAGAATGACATAACAAAAGGAATCACTATTTACCCCCAACATTAGCTAAGGATGTCAAAAATGAACCCGAACTAATGATCTAATCGAGTCGATTCGAAAAAAAATCAAGTTCTGATGGAGATTTTCAGGTTCAAGTTGGAGGGGTTCAGATTGAAAATTTTTTGATCGGATTCTGATTGATTCAAATTTAGGATTTAGTGAGGGTTTCTGGGTTAAATTAAATTTTATTTTAAAAATTAAGATGTTTTTATTTATATTAATATCAATATTAGTATGATAACGATGGAATATTGAGATAAAAATGAAGAACTATAAGAAAAATAGTCCAAAAAAAGTTGTTTTGAATCGGTTTGTCGAGTTGTTCAGGTTATTTGGGTCGGGTTTAGATTGTTCGAGTTCGGATTTGAATTTAAGAGTTTCTTGTTGCATTTGGGTTTGGATCAGGTTCGAGTTGAAATTAAAAAAAAAAAAATCAATCCGACTCAATCGAATTAACACCCTTAACATTAGCAATTCCAACTAGACTCATTGTGCATGTGCACCCTCACCAATACATTAGAGTTAAAATGGAGAAGGTAAATTATAAGGACTATTGGTCAGGCTAGTGATTAGCATATACAAAAAGACACATGTATTTGATCTTATCAAAATTTGATTGTAAATCTCATAACAATAATATCTCATGTATTAATTATTCGTCCATCACATAAGAACGGTAAAAATCCCATCAATAGCGTAACGTTATCAGCGACCACACTAAATCTTATAATTTTGAATTTTGCCATCCTAAGAAACAACTAGATAATATTTTAAAATCGGCAATTTACCAAAGGGCGTACGCAACAATCGGTAATTACCAACGGGCGCACCATGGTTTTATTTTCACCAAAGGGCGCACTCATTATAGTGAACTTCCTCTTATACCCCTCATGTTATCTATTGTCTTTCTCTTTCTCTCTCAGTAATAAATTCTGTGACGTCAGCACATGCAACGTGACTTAATTACTGACTTTTATTTTAAAATAATATCTAATGGAATCGGCGCTAAATTAAAAAACGTAAGGTAAAAATTAAAAAAATATTTCACTTTAAAAATTTCTCATCCAACGTGATTTAAAAATATAAATAAATAATTTTTATTTTTATTAATAGAAATTAATATATTAAATAATATTTAATAAATATATTAATGTATAAAAAGTTTTTGGAAACAAACGGTTGGATTTAAAAATATAAATAAATGATTTTATATTTGATTAATAGAAATTAATATATTAAATAATATTTAATAAATATATTAATGTATACATATGTTTTGAAAAAACTGACCGTGGTAGCTTTCAGGCCCACGCTGGGCCTGAAATATTTTTATTTCAGGCCCAGCGTGGGCCTGAAATTTTTTATTTCAGGCCCACGTTGGGCCTGAAATCTTTTGATTCAGGCCCGACGTGAACTCAAATTTTTTTCTATTTAAAAAATATATTAATATATAAAAAAACCTATCAAAACACTTAATTTTAGATTCAAACGCAGGGCCTGAAGTCATCCCAGGAGGGTTTGAAGTCAAATAACTTCAGATCCTATAAATAATTAATTTAATAAATAATAATTAAATATAAAAATATTTTTAAAATAAAAAATTTTTAGTGAGGGCCTGAAGTCATCAGTGACTTCAGGCCCTCTATCTGGAAAATTTTCCCTAAGGCCTGAAGTCATCCGACTTCAGGCCTAAGGAGGGCCTGAAGTCTGATGACTTCAGGCCCAAGGAGGGCCTGAAGTCTAATGACTTCATGCCCTCCATTAAACATATAAAAATAATAAAAACTTTTTTTAAAAAAAGATATAATATATAATTACATAATAATAAAATGTTATAGGAGTGGTTTAGGTATATCAGTAAATTTTGAGCAAAACTCACTGATGGACCTACCATATTTGGAATTCTGAAAACTCATTATCAGTAGACAGGGTTAAGCTAGAAGATGAGATTTTGGGTGCCGAAACCTCTAATCTTGCCGTATCACCAATGCTATAGCAGTGGTTTAGGTATATCAGTGAGTTTTGAGCAAAACTCACTGATGGACCTACCATATTTGGAATTCTGAAAACTCTATATCAGTAGACAGGGTTGAGCTAGGAGATGAGATTTTGGGTGTCGAAACCTCTAATCTTGCAGTATCACCAATGCTATAGGAGTGGTTTAGGTATATCAGTGAGTTTTGAGCAAAACTCACTGATGGACCTACCATATTTGGAATTCTGAAAACTCTATATCAGTAGACAGGGTTGAGCTAGGAGATGAGATTTTGGGTGCCGAAACCTCTAATCTTGCTGTATCACCAATGCTATAGGAGTGGTTTAGGTATATCAGTGAGTTTTGAACAAAACTCACTAATGGACCTACCATATTTGGAATTCTGAAAACTCTATATCAGTAGACAGGGTTGAGCTAGGAGATGAAATTTTGGGTGCCGAAACCTCTAATCTTGCTGTATCACCAATGCTATAGGAGTGGTTTAGGTATATCAGTGAGTTTTGAGCAAAACTCACTGATGGACTTACCATATTTGGAATTCTGAAAACTCATTATCAGTAGACAGGGTTGAGCTAGGAGATGAGATTTTGGGTGCCAAAACCTCTAATCTTGCTGTATCACCAATGCTATAGGAGTGGTTTAGGTATATCAGTGAGTTTTGAGCAAAACTCACTGATGGACCTACCATATTTGGAATTCTGAAAACTCTATATCAGTAGACAGGGTTGAGCTAGGAGATGAGATTTTGGGTGCCGAAACCTCTAATCTTGCTGTATCACCAATGCTATAGGAGTGGTTTAGGTATATCAGTGAGTTTTGAGCAAAACTCACTGATGGACCTACCATATTTGGAATTCTGAAAGCTCTATATCAGTAGACAGGGTTGAGCTAGGAGATGAGATTTTGGGTGCCGAAACCTCTAATCTTGCTGTATCACCAATGCTATAGGAGTGGTTTAGGTTTATCAGTGAGTTTTGAGCAAAACTCACTGATGGACCTACCATATTTGGAATTCTGAAAACTCTATATCAGTAGACAGGGTTGAGCTAGGAGATGAGATTTTGGGTGCCGAAACCTCTAATCTTGCTGTATCACCAATGCTATAGGAGTGGTTTAGGTATATCAGTGAGTTTTGAGCAAAACTCACTGATATACCTAAACCACTCCTATAGCATTGGTGATACAGCAAGATTAGAGGTTTCGGCACCCAAAATCTCATCTCCTAGCTCAACCCTGTCTACTGATATAGAGTTTTCAGAATTCCAAATATGGTAGGTCCATCAGTGAGTTTTGCTCAAAACTCACTGATAAACCTAAACCACTCCTATAGCATTGGTGATACAGCAAGATTAGAGGTTTCGGCACCCAAAATCTCATCTCCTAGCTCAACCCTGTCTACTGATATAGAGCTTTCAGAATTCCAAATATGGTAGGTCCATCAGTGAGTTTTGCTCAAAACTCACTGATATACCTAAACCACTCCTATAGCATTGGTGATACAGCAAGATTAGAGGTTTCGGCACCCAAAATCTCATCTCCTAGCTCAACCCTGTCTACTGATATAGAGTTTTCAGAATTCCAAATATGGTAGGTCCATCAGTGAGTTTTGCTCAAAACTCACTGATATACCTAAACCACTCCTATAGCATTGGTGATACAGCAAGATTAGAGGTTTCGGCACCCAAAATCTCATCTCCTAGCTCAACCCTGTCTACTGATATAGAGTTTTCAGAATTCCAAATATGGTAGGTCTATCAGTGAGTTTTGCTCAAAACTCACTGATATACCTAAACCACTCCTAGAGCATTGGTGATACAGCAAGATTAGAGGTTTCGGCACCCAAAATCTCATCTCCTAGCTCAACCCTGTCTACTGATATAGAGTTTTCGGAATTCCAAATATGGTAGGTCCATCAGTGAGTTTTGCTCAAAACTCACTGATATACCTAAACCACTCCTATAGCATTGGTGATACAGCAAGATTAGAGGTTTCGGCACCCAAAATCTCATCTCCTAGCTCAACCCTGTCTACTGATAATGAGTTTTCAGAATTCCAAATATGGTAAGTCCATCAGTGAGTTTTGCTCAAAACTCACTGATATACCTAAACCACTCCTATAGCATTGGTGATACAGCAAGATTAGAGGTTTCGGCACCCAAAATCTCATCTCCTAGCTCAACCCTGTCTACTGATATAGAGTTTTCAGAATTCCAAATATGGTAGGTCCATCAGTGAGTTTTGCTCAAAACTCACTGATATACCTAAACTACTCCTATAGCATTGGTGATACTGCAAGATTAGAGGTTTCGGCACCCAAAATCTCATCTCCTAGCTCAACCCTGTCTACTGATATAGAGTTTTCAGAATTCCAAATATGGTAGGTCCATCAGTGAGTTTTGCTCAAAACTCACTGATATACCTAAACCAGGTTTCGGCACCCAAAATCTCATCTCCTAGCTCAACCCTGTCTACTGATAATGAGTTTTCAGAATTCCAAATATGGTAGGTCCATCAGTGAGTTTTGCTCAAAATTTACTGATATACCTAAACCACTCCTATAATATTTTATTTTTATGTAATTATATATTATATCTTTTTTTAAAAAAAGTTTTTATTATTTTTATATATTTAATGGAGGGCCTGAAGTCATTAGACTTCAGGCCCTCCTTGGACCTGAAGTCTGATGACTTCAGGCCCTCCTTGGGCCTGAAGTCATCAGACTTCAGGCCCTCCTTAGGCCTGAAGTCGGATGACTTCAGGCCTAAGGGAAAATTTTTAGCTAGAGGGCCTGAAGTCACTGATGACTTCAGGCCCTCACTAAAAATTTTTTATTTTAAAAATATTTTTTATATTTAATTATTATTTATTAAATTAATTATTTATAGGATCTGAAATTATTTGACTTCAAACCCTCCTGGGATGACTTCAGGCCCTGCGTTTGAATCTAAAATTAAGTGTTTTGATAGGTTTTTTTATATATTAATATATTTTTTAAATAGAAAAAAAATTTGAGTTCACGTCGGGCCTGAATCAAAAGATTTCAGGCCCAACGTGGGCCTGAAATAAAAAATTTCAGGCCCACGCTGGGCCTGAAATAAAAATATTTCAGGCCCAGCGTGGGCCTGAAATAAAAATATTTCAGGCCCAGCGTGGGCCTGAAAGCTACCACGGTCAATTTTTTCAAAACATATGTATACATTAATATATTTATTAAATATTATTTAATATATTAATTTCTATTAATCAAATATAAAATCATTTATTTATATTTTTAAATCCAACAGTTTGTTTCCAAAAACTTTTTATACATTAATATATTTATTAAATATTATTTAATATATTAATTTCTATTAATAAAAATAAAAATTATTTATTTATATTTTTAAATCACGTTGGATGAGAAATTTTTAAAGTGAAATATTTTTTTAATTTTTACCTTACGTTTTTTAATTTAGCGCCGATTCCATTAGATATTATTTTAAAATAAAAGTCAGTAATTAAGTCACGTTACATGTGCTGACGTCACAGAATTTATTACTGAGAGAGAAAGAGAAAGACAATAGATAACATGAGGGGTATAAGAGGAAGTTCACTATAATGAGTGTGCCCTTTGGTGAAAATAAAATCATGGTGCGCCCGTTGGTAATTACCGATTGTTGCGTACGCCCTTTGGTAAATTGCCGTTTTAAAATTAATAAGTCATGATGGAGGTGAACACCCTGTGACTGACACATGGATTAAAGAAGCTATGTAGCAAGATCCACCGAGTCGGGACGACTCTCTTTCTTGGACTCCTGAGACCTCCTCGGGAGGGGATGCCCGGGCCACCTCGAGTAGACAAGCCCTGGAGATTAAGTCAGAAGCCACACCCCCGAGATCACCTCAGGTGGTAGGACCCCTGAGATCACCTCCGGAAGGCAAACGCCCGGGAGCCCCCGGGCCAGAAGACCCCGAGATAACCTCTCTGTTGTGAAGCCCAAGAAGTACTCGACCTCAAGTAACGACCCCCCTGTATTCGGATCTATGGATAATGATCACCAATAATTATGGGATAATCATGACCGCAATCCACGATCATTAACGTTTTCATCCTTGCAACGACCTATTTTTAATGGCTGCGACAACCGTTACAAAGGCTATCCAGTAACCGAAGATGGCGGGGACGTGGAGCAGAACGTGGGGGCACGTGCGACCGTCGCCGCAAGTATAAAAGGTCCTCAAACCCCTCCGGTAAGGGGGTTACACACTCTCTAACTTGTGCATTTCTTCTCTGCTTCTTTCCATCGAGGTATTGATTTGAGCGTTAGAGTGGGCTGCGCCAGACAATCTCCGATGTATTCCCTTAACGATCATGTTAATCTCGCTGGGTGAAAATTTTTCCTCTAGCGTTAACACCAAGAAGTGCATCGATTTCATATGCGTTATTTTTTTTTGTTAGCGTCAATGTGAAAAGTTAATATCTCAATTATTTTCCATTATACTTAAATAGCTAGATCATCAACTTCAGCAAAACTCAAAAGTATGAATCCCACGCAATATGTAACTTATGACAATCTTTTAAAGATAAATAAAAATTTATTCCTATGGTTGATCTTCAGTAGGACGAGGATCGACATCTAGATGATCAATAATTCTCACGTTTTTCAGAAACTTTATGATTTTTAATAAATTATTCTAAACTGTTTGAAAGGACGAGGATCGGCATCTTGATGATCAATAACGACATCTAGATGATCAATAATTCTCACGTTTTTCAGAAACTTTATGATTTTTAATAAATTATCCTAAAACTGTTTGAAAGGACGAGGATCGACATCTAGCTGATCAATAATTCTCACGTTTTTCAGAAACTTTATGATTTTTAATAAATTATCCTCTAAAATCTTTATCAACTGAGCGAATCAGAATATCAGAATATATATTTTTAAAAGATCACAGTTGTAATATATATATATATATATATATATATATATAATCGCGAAGCGAGGTGTAAGTCCTAAGTGTTAAATGGTTTCCCGAGTGCCATGAGCTGTTGACCTGGCTCCGACTTGGTTCTGACCTGCAAGAAGATGGTCATTAGCAAATCCGCCAGGGAATTTCCCCGGTCAAACCCTCCGACGGTTAAGTCAGTATCCGCAGTAATTTGTGGAAGTTAAAGGAAATACAGTAGAGGAGAGTGTGATTGTGCATACCTGCGAAAGGATGAGGGGAAGGATTTATATAGCCGGGGGAGCTGACAACCCTGTCCGTGTCAATGAGACAGGGGTATGGTGTTTGTCAACTCATGAGGGAGCACCGAATCGACGCCGCGGCATGGCGCGGGGTGTTTGGATAGTACAATCGTACAGAGTCAGCGGGATGTCTATGATGTGTGTTATGACTGGATAAGACTCGCACTTTCCCCGCGTCACGGTCGTACCCACGGTGTCCTAATATGGGGGCGGTGTAAGGAAGATCTGGTTCGGAGACCAAGTAACGACTGGCGTGCCCGATTGGTATGGACCGGGTCAGGTATAGTATAGCCGAGAGACACGGGGTACATCATGAGTCGGGGGTTTGTCGAGCTATATCTGCCTTGTCATCTTTCAGGTTTCCTGGTTGTCCGATCCGTGGGGTGCAATGGGCTGAACTTCCCGACCTAGCCTGGGTCGGGAAATTGAAATCGGTGGCCGAGTTAGGAGGTGATAGGGATCGGCCCGCCCGACCTCGTCCAGGGTCGGTTGGTTGGTGGTTCGGGAGAATTTCGAGTTCGGGAATTCCTCGAGTTGGGTCTTCGTTGGCCCTGCTGCTGAGCTTACATCTATATTTAACACTAGACTGACTGAACTATCCGAAAGCTAGAACAGGATCAATATATATCAGAAATTAAGGTTCAACAAAAATGTGTGTGAAATAATGTCCTAATTAAATCCGTCTGAGTGCATCCCGGACGACAGTATCGAATTAAAGAAATATTCAATGAAGGCGTATATTAGCCGTCTAAGTTTTTTTTTTGTCTTTTTGTCTTTTTGTCTTCGTGTGAAGGCATATATTAGCCGTCTAAACATTACTGGCATATATTTAATTATATTTTATTATAAGTATTTCTTAAATATTATATTCTCAGCGGCACAGATCTCATTCATTCGATTGTGAATATTATAAATAATTTTTACATACTGAATATTAAACAAAGTAAAGAGACGAAAGAGAGGCAGCTAAAAAATAATACTAATAAAACACTATTCAAAAACAACTAAACAAAAAAGTTTCCAAAAAACGAAACGTAAGGATGTAAATGATACAAATAATCATAAGAAAAATAATAGGGTGGGTGAAAATGTGAGAATGAAAAGCATAGTAAATAATGTGATATTTTATATACAGCGATATTTGACGGGTTCATTATACCTCTCAAGATATAGTTTGATTTGAGATGACAACCGAAGACCAAGCGATAATCGAACATATAAATATAAAGTGTCACGTTATTAATTATATTTTTCACTCTTTCATTTTTACTCTTCTTATTATTGTCCTAATCATAAATATTGGTAAAATTTTCCGAGTCTACTAAAAATTATGTTTGACATGAGACTTCAATCATAGATCTTTGAAACACGTTCTGATCTAATAACCGAGTTAAAAAGTATGACCGATCAAAATCTCTGGTGACCGTCCAAAACTGTTGGTTCTATACCTGCATATTAATATTTTTTTAATTAATATTAAATATTTAATTTATATCAATTAAATTCAATTGTAAATTACCTTTAAATTAATTTCTATTTAAATCTTAAACTTTGTTATCGGTCCTCGTATAAAAAAAATTTATTTTCACTCCTTGTATATAAAATTTTGTCTATTTCAACTTCCTAATACTATACATATTGATTTACTTAAATATCCTCATTGCTTTTAAGTATAAAATATCCAAAATGAGATATTATTCCTTCTAAATTCAGTATCATTTAACTAAGATCTAATATATTTTTTATTAAATTGAGTATAATTTTTTTTTTCAAATCCAGTTAATCGAGAATTAATTCTTTTTCAAACCCAGTTTATCGAGAATCGATCGGAGCTACTTACAATTGATTGGAGAGGAGCTTCGATTGATTAGAATTGATCGATAATCGATTAGTTATATTTGTCATGAGAGAACATTATCTTTATTTTTTATAGGTAAAAAAGTCCAAAAGTAAGTATAATTTTTCTTAAATTCAATATATTTAAATTAGAATTTAATATACTTTCTATTAAATTGTGTATAACTCTTTTTCTGCATTAATTGATTAGGAGTTCATACCAATCAATTGGCTTAAGATGAATCAATTAAGTCGTACTAAATTTGATAAAAAATATATTAGATTCTAATTAACACCCTGTTTGGAAAGGAAGGAATTGGAATTCCTTTGAGAATTGAAATTCAATTTCCTCCTTTGATAGCAATTTTTAGGAAGGAATTGGAAAGAAATTGAATTCCAATTCCTTTCACACCCCTCAAAATAAATCAGACCTCTTTGGGTCTGATTTGGGAAGGGAATTCCTTTCCAAATTTTAAATTACTAATTCACCCTTCTTAATAAAACAAATCAGCACCTTTTCGGACTGCTGCAACCCTGCTCGCTGCTCAGCGCCGTTTCAGACTGCACTCTTCTCGCTTCCAAATTTTATTCTTCATTTTACTTGATGATCTTCATTTTGCTTGAAGGATAAAATGGTAAAAGTATAACAATTGATTTCAATTCTGATTGATTCCAAACATGAGAATTCAATTCAATTCTGTTGTTTACTAATTCATTCCAAACATGAGAATTAGAATTCAATTTCGGATGGACCGGAATTGAATTCCAATTCCTTACTTAAAAGGTTTTCAAACAAGGTGTAAATGATTCTGAATTGAGGAGGAATTATATTTTATTTCGAATTATTAGTAAAAAAATTAAGGATAATTATATAAATCTATAGTTAAAATAAATAAAATTTTATACGTAGAAAGTTAAAATAAATTTTTTCTAATTCAGATTAAAAACAGAAGTTGAGTTTACAGCGTTGTTACATAAGCCGTCCCAGTCATCCTTGTCTTCTATAAAAGCTGAAGGATTGATCCAATTCCTGCACGGCACATCCTGCTATTTGATTCTGGGCAGTCAGTGAATGATGGAGTTGGGGAGTCAAAGAATGCTCAAGTCTGTTGCCGCTGGTGCAATTATTATCTTCTTCTTCTGCTTCAACGGCTTCTCCTAAGCAGTAGGATTGAGGTGTGATTTGGAGATTTGGGTGTAGTTGGAGTTAGCATGTTCTGTGATCATGTAGGGAGTTGGACTAGGTAAGTGAATGGGTGAGGCGTTGTAGGACTTCTTGTAGGCTCTGTTAAAACTTTTTATTTTCTTTATTTTTTTTTCTTCTGTTTGATTGAATGGTGGCTCTTAAATGGAAAGCTACGTGGTTTACGGTTGTAGCTTAGTGCTTGAGCATGTGGTATGAACTCTGCTGTGGCTTGATAAAGTGAGGTTGGGTTTGTTTCGGTTAGAGGATGTTGTGAGTTTAGGTTATAACAAGGATTGAGTTGTTCCTCGTTTCCTACTGTGAGGCTAATTCTATGGGGGCGCTAAATTATGTTGTGGGTTGAATTTTGAGGTTAGGCTTGGGTTAAACCCAAATTGAACTTAACCTCCATTACATAGGATAATTAGGATTAGTCCTAATACAATTTTATAATTTGTTTAGTTAGTTACTGATTATATAAGTAGTTAAATATTTACGTCCTTCAATACAGGACATTGATTTGATTATGTGACCTTGCGGATATTGGACGGATGTTTTATTTGGATACGAGCACATATTTGGAGACGGGTACCTTCTGACTTATCTCTGTAGATATTTCATATTCCTATGCATGGTCTTCTATGGATAGTAGTAAGATGTATCTTTATCCTGCTTGATACTTACTGTTTGATCCTGTGACATACTCAAATATTATTTCAATATAGTCTCTATGCTTGATACTCTGATTCTAGAAAGTACACACATTTATTGATACCTAGCATTATTGTAGGAGGTATTATATTTGCTATAGTCTGGTGATCATTCAAGTTCGGAGATTTATGACCTACATACCTCGCAGGTGAGGTTGATATAGATATGAATATTTGCATGTAGTGCACCGATCATGAAGTTTATTCTGTTTAATTTTAAGGATCTAAAAATTTACATATAGTGTACCGATCATGAAGTCTATTCCAAGTGGGTGGCTTATTTGTAGGAGTCACCATTACACTGAGACACTAAGCAGGTAGCCTGAACTATCTCCTATATGCCCTAGGTCGTCGCTGTTCATTACTTATCACCAGGAGTACCAATGTTATAGGCTTTGAGGTTTTAAGTTATAGACACTAAGTAGGTGGGGTCATGCAGGTTCACCATGTTGACCAAGTGCCAATTAGATATTGACTGTATTAATTTATATTACTTATATAAGTAGAAGAAGAAGAAGAAGAAGAAGTAGTTTGTAAGAGGTTTTTTCATTTCGAAAGACATTCGAAAAGAAAATAAGATAATGATGTTATTGTTAGGATCATACATCATACGTGGAGTAAGAATCAAAGATTTCAAACCGCATAAAATCAAAGTTGTATCATTGTATTTTATTTTTATTTTTATTTTATAATTTTCATTGTGAATTTACATAAGATCTTATGGATGAGCACACGATCCAAGAATGAACTATTTACCCCGACATTAGTTAGCTAAGGATGTTAAAAATGAACCCAATCCAATGATCCAATCGAGTCGATTCGAGAAAAAAAATGAGGTTCTGGTGTGGATTTTCAGGTTCAGGTTGGAGGTTTTGGATTGAAAATTTTCGAGTCGGATTCGGGTTGATTCAAATTTAGGATTTAGTGAGGGTTTTTGGATTAAATTAAATTTTATTTTAAAAATTAAGATGCTTTTATTTATGTTAATATCAATATTAGTATGATAACGATTAAGATAAAAATGAAGAAATATAGGAAAAATAGTCCAAAAATAGTTGTTTGGAATCGGTTTGTCGAGTTGTTCAGGTTATTTGGGTTGGGTTCAGATTGTTCGAGTTCAGATTTGAATTTAAGAGTTTCATGTTGCATTTGAGTTCGAGTCAGGTTCGAATTGAAATTTAAAAAAAATTCAACCCGACTCAATCGAATTAACACCTTTAACATTAGCAATTCCAAATGGTTATGATATGCACAGTGAAAGTGAATGTCATAATGAAAATTTTGACCGTCAATCGGTGGCACGTGAGATGTCTGATCGTCAATAGGACACAATCGGCGGTCTCCAACCGCCGCCTGAACCAAACTATATCCTGGGGGCACGGTGAACCCGTCGTGGATCGCTGCAATTGCGATATCGCATCATTCACCATTGATTTCAACGGGTTCACTATTATCGGTGATTTCGATGGGTTCACCGTCTCCCAAGGTATAGTTTGATTCGGGATGATGATCGAAGGTCGTCAGTGGTGTCCGATCAGTGATCGGACGTCGGATATGCCGCCGATTGATGATCAAATTTTTCACTGAGCATTTACTTTCACTGTGCAAATCATTTCCCATTCCAACTAGACTTATTGTGCATGTGCACCCTTACCAATATATCATAGAGTTAATACGGAAAAGATAAATTATAAGGACTATTGGTCAGAATAATGATTAGCATATAAAAACAGACACATATATATCTGATCTTATCAAAATTTGATCGCAAATTTCACAAAAACAATATCTCATGTATTGATTATTCGTCCATCACATAAAAATGGTAAAAATCCCATCAATAGCGTAACGTTATCCGTGACTGCACTAAATCTTATAATTTTGAATTTTCCCATCCTAAGAAATAACTAGATAATATTTTAAAATTAATAAGTCACATGATGTATTAAAAGCAACGTGAACTATGAGGGAGCACTTGATAAGTGAATTTAGAAGGTGAGAATGAAATGAAATCTATTTTATTCTCATTTATGATATTTGGTATATGGAATCGAAATCAAAATATGGATATGATACCCTTGATTTTATAATCCAACCCCACTAGATTATCACTAAACCCATATACCCTCAATTAAAATCTATTATCATTTTTATTACCGAATATATATCAAACGTTCCCTAAGATGTGCATCGATTTCATATGCGTTTTTTTGTTAGCGACAATGGGAAAAGTTGATATCTCAATTATTTTCCATTATACTTAAATAGCTAGATCATCAACTTCATCAAAACTCAAAAGTATTAATCCCCACGCAATATGAAACTCATGACAATCGCTTTAAAGATAAATAAAAATATATTCATATGATTGATCTACGACGAGGGTCGACATCTAGATGATCAATAATTCTCACGTTTTTCAGAAACTTTATGATTTTTAATAAGTTATCCTAGATTGAAAAATAAAGATCCTCTAAAATCTTTATCAATTGAGCGAATCAGAATATTTATTTTTAAAAGATCACAGTTGTAATAATCTATCAGAAATTGAGTGAAATAATGTCCTATTTAAATCCGTCTAAGTGCATCCCGGACGACAGCATTGAATGCAAACAAATATTCAATCAATCAATCTTATTGACCTATTTCTTTTTTATATATTTCTTTTTTTGTCTGCGTGTGAAGGCATATATTAGCCGTCTAAACATCGGTAAATTGGTTTTAAATCTATTTACTGGCATATATTTAATTATATTTTATTATAAGTATTTCTTAAATATTATATTCTCAGCGGCACAAACTATTGATCTCATTCATTCGATCGATTGTGAATATTATAAATAATTTTTTACAATCTATTAATTCAGTAGAATATTAAGCAAAGTAAAGAGAGGCAGCTAAAAAATAATACTAATAAAACACTATTCAAAAACAACTAAACAAAAAAGTTTCAAAAAAAACGAAATGTAAGGATGTAAATGATACAAATAATCATAAATACTGGTAAAAATTATCCGAGTCTACTAAAAATTACGTTTGACCTGAGACTTCAATCATAGATCTTTGAAACACGTTTTGATCTAATAACCGAGTTAAAAAGTATGACCGATCAAAATCTCTGTTGACCGTCCTAAACTGTCGGTGCATATTAATATTTATTTTAATTAATATTAATTATTTAATTTATATCGATTAAATTCGATTGTAAATTATCTTTAAATTTTCATTTCAATCTTAAACTTTACTATCAATATTCATGTCAGAAAAAATTTATTTCCACTCCTACATATAAAGTTTTATTTACTTTAACTTCCTAATACATATTGATTTACTTAAATGTTCTCATTGCTTTTAAGTACAAAATGTTTAAAATGAGATATTATTCCTTCTAAATTCAATATCATTTAACTAAAATCTAATATATATTTTTTATTAAATTGAGTATAATTTTTTTTTCAAATCCAGTTGATCGAGAATTGATTCTTTTTCAACCCCAGTTTATCGAGAATCGATCGGAGCTACTTACAATTGATTGGAGAGGAGCTCCGATTGATTAGAATTGATCGATAATCGATTAGTTGTATTTGTTATGAAAGAACATCATCCTTATTTTTTATAAGTAAAAAGTCTAAAAGTAAATATAATTTTTCTTAAATTCAACAAATTTAAATTAGAATTTAGTATATTTTCTATTAAATTGTGTATAACTTTTTTCCGCATTAATTGATTAGAAGTTCATACCAATCAATTGACTTAGGATGAATCAATTAAGTCGTACTCAATTTGATAAAAAATATATTAAATTTAATTAATTGATTTTGAATTGGAAGGAATTATACTTTTTTGAATTATTTATCCAAAAAAAAATTAAGGATAATTATATAAATTTATAGTTAAAATAAATAAAATTTTATACGTAGAAAGTTAAAATAAATTTTTCTATTCCAGATTAAAAACAGAAGTTGAGTTTACATATATTTTTATTTTTATTTATTATTAAAATAAATCAAGGAGCGTTGTTACATAAGCCGCCCCAGTCATCCTCGTCTTCTATAAAAGCTGAAGGATTGATCCAATTCCTGCACGGCACATCCTGCTATTTGATTCTGGGCAGTCAGTGAATGATGGAGTTGGGGAGTCAAAGAATGCTCAAGTCTGTTGCCGCTGGTGCAATTATTATCTTCTTCTTCTGCTTCAACGGCTTCTGTTATGCTCGCATCTGTAATGTTTCTTCTTTTCTTAATTAATCAATACTTTTTATGCTTCGATTAGTAGTTTGTGTATCCTCTCTGTGAACAGCGCCATCGTATGGCTTCGTGAAAAATGCGTCAGATTCGCCACGGGTGTCGTACCACGACTACATCATCGTCGGCGGCGGGACAGCTGGCTGCCCCTTGGCTGCCACCCTCTCGAAGAGGTTCGACGTGCTGGTGCTGGAAAGAGGCGGGTCTCCTTACGGAAATCCCAACATTTCCAACCTCGCCTCTTTTGTCGAGAACCTCGCCTACCTCACCCCGACCTCGCCGACGCAGCGCTTCGTGACCGAGGACGGCGTCATCAGTGCACGAGCTCGTTGCCTCGGCGGCGGCACCTGCATCAACGCCGGGTTCTATTCTCGCGCCAGCCTTCAAGAGTTGACGGATCTGGGACTGAACCAGAAGCTGGCCAACCAGTCGTTCCAGTGGGTGGAGCGAAAGTTGGTTTTCAGGCCTCAGCTGACCGAGTGGACTTCGGCCTTCAGGGCAGGGCTTCTGAAGGCCGGAGTCACCCCTGATAACGGCTTCACCTATGAGCACGTGAACGGCACTAAGGTCGGGGGGACCATTTTCGACCCAAGTACTGGTTATCGCCACACCGCCGCCGATCTGCTCAAGTACGCTAACCCCGCCAGGATCACCGTGCTCTTGCGCGCCACGGCGCACAGGATCTTGTTCAAGAACGTTACCGGCCAGCATAAGAACCCGCAGGCGTACGGCGTGGTGTACAAGGACGAAGCCGGCAACATCCACGAGGCCCGCCTCAAGCCCTTCTCTACAGGCGAAATCATATTGTCAGCCGGCGCTCTTGGTAGTCCACAGCTGCTAATGCTGAGCGGCGTCGGCCCCGAGGACCATCTCAAGTCTTTGGGCATTGATGTGGTCCTAGACCAGCCGATGGTAGGCCATGGCATTGCCGACATCCCATTGAACATCATCGCCGTGCCTTCGCCGGAGCCAGTGACACTCACTGCGGTTCAAGTCGTCGGATTCCGATCGGGCTACTACGTGGAGTCCTTGACGGGCTTCAACTTGGCCGCAGCGCTTTTGGGAGCCAACTCCCCATCCGTCCCTTACACCTTCCAAGGCGGCATAGTAGGTGAGAAATTAGCAAGGCCTCTTTCCCGAGGATATCTTCATCTCAAGAATCTCGACCCAGAGGACAATCCATCAGTAACCTACAACTACTTCACGGAGCCTGAGGATCTTACAACATGCGTGGAGGGATTGCAGACGGTCATGAAAGTGATCGATACTCAAGGGTTGTCCGAATTTAGATACCCAAATCAAACAGTAGAGAACTTACAGGCTCTCAGTGCGAACTTAGCCCTCAATAACAGAGAAAAAAGTAATCAGGCTAACACTTCGCTGGAGCATTTTTGCAACGACCTCGTAATAACCATGTGGCATTTCCACGGCGGGTGTGCAGTAGGCAAAGTGGTCGACCATGAATATAAAGTGATCGGCGTGGACAGGCTCAGGGTGATTGATGGATCCACTTTAATTTTCTCTCCTGGAACTAATCCTCAAGCTACTCTCTTGATGTTGGGCAGGTAATAATTAACTTAATTTCAATGATAATAAAATTATACTATAGCGTCTAATTTTTGTGTTGATGATATTTGTAGGTACATGGGAGTTTTGATACGAAATGGTGGTGTTGAACCAAGTGGCAGATCTTCTTACTGATATCCAATGGTGTGTAGCCGATCCTCTATGTATTTTCACAATAAATGTAATATGATCTATGCTTATGTACTTTAATTCTCCGTAAGATATCCAAAGGCGTGTAGCCGATCCTCTGTATTTTCACAATAAATGTAATATGATCTATGTTTATGTACTTTAATTGTCTGTAAGATATCCAAAGGCGTGTAGCCGATCCTCTATGTATTTGCACAATAAATGTAATATGATGTATGCTTATGTACTTTAATTCTCCAATAGAACTATAAATTGAATTACTATATATATATATATATGAGAGCTAAAACCATCATTAGAACAGAAGCCCTTTTAGCCTTAGAAGGCGTCAAACCCGCTAAAGAACATGCTAAATAAGAATTCATTACTTAGCAGAGGAAGTGGCTGATGTTGATCATTGCAAGTCTCATTTTGTTCAACTTCTGTCAATTGGATCTATTGGTGGTTGAATAAATGCACGACAAGTGCAATAATAGTAGGACAGTATTTGCTACCATCCTTTCATTGCAATCATCCATCAAGCTCATCTACTTTGAATTCCTTCTCTTCTGCTATCATTGATGCAATGCGTTTAACTAACCACACAGTACATTCATAATGGAAAGTGATAATGAAATGTACAGGTAAAATTGATATTTTCAGAAGATAAAGTGATGTTTACAGGTGGGGTGACAGGAAGTTATTAAATGATAATTTAGGACAATATTGGATAGTAAATCCAAGTAGTTTGTTAAAAAAACAGAGCGAAAGGTTTTTTGTTTGTATACCAAAGAAAAAACATGCAAAACCTAATCTAAGATATCCAAAGGTTTTTTGCCGTGCCAAGAAATCAAAGTCGGTTTCAGTTATTACATACCATAAAACACTTCATAAGTTAACATGCAAAGAAATCAGCATCTGATAGCATTGTCCTTCAATTCTAGAATCTGATGCTATTTCAATTTGTGACTGAGATCTGAAACTGAAACTCAGTTCTTATCACAGTTGGTAACACATTGAGGAAACCATTGACGAAACGAAGTTCATAGACAGATCAACACATCGGTTGGTAAACAGATTCAGTCCTGAAACAGCGAACATCACAAACTCAGTTCTGCAATGAAACTGAACATCATAAACATATTCACTTTTGACTGAAAATCATCAACTCAGTTCTGAAACTGAGATAAACAGATTCAAAACCTAATCTGAGAAACACGTTCAATAAATCATATTATCTGAGCTGAAAACTATCACTAGATTATGTAGCAAAAACACCATAGCAAACACATCATTTTATCTGATAATTGAAAACTATCAATTACTGACAACAATCTGATAAACACTATCAATCTAATAAATATATTTAGCCACAGATTGATGAACGCCAACAGAAAACTTCAACTTAGACTCAATTCCAAAATAAGTTCCTGAAAAAACATATAGGTTGATGATCTTCTGGTTTCTATTTGGCAAGTAGTTATAAGCGCACCAAATAGTATTCACATGGTTATGTTCAGTCCACGATAAAACATGCAAGAATTTTCAATAATAAAAAAGTGACCACCAGGGCAGATTCTCCCTTTCACAAGGTAAACTGATTGATTGATAACTGGCGAAACCTGTAAATAAAGATCTACATTTAATCCGGCTCAAAACTGATACAAAACAAAATTAAAATACAGTAACCATACCAGATTCAGAAATATAGATTGTAAACGATCAAATAGCTTTAAGATCTCAAAAACAGATTGCAAATGATCAAATCTGGTACAAATTCGTAAACAAATAGCAAATGATTGGATTACATCCAAGTTGCATTTTAAAACTAAAACAGATTGAAAACAATTGGCAAAACATTGAATTTTGAAACAGAAACAGAAATTCAAAGTGTTCATCATATATAATTTGTTTTGAAGCCTAGTAATACTCTATCCAAGTAACTAGTTGACAGTAACTAAAGTGCCATTTTAACCTTGCCTAGTTAACTTGCCATCAAACACAGGCCAATCAAAACAACATATTATCAAAATAACTGCTGGACTGAACAAAACTTGATAGTTGAACTCATCTACTATCCTCCACTTAGATGCCAATCATCTTTTGAAGTGGTTTGAACATCTGGCCAGCTGGGCATGGAATGAAAAGCCACATTTTGTCCTTGTGCCACCTAGGAAGAGTTAAACATCAAGAATCTTCTCCTTTAGCACTCAATTTACCAACTCTTTGTACAACTTCTCATTAATCATAGGTCTATTTTCCATGATTGCATTGATCAATTGATGACAACCACTATACATCTTAAAAACTCAATCAATTCTCTTGTTTAAGCCATGCCACATTACTTACATCTTTCTCTTTCTAGTTTTGAGCCAGTAGGTTGTTGGAAGGTGGTGGGCTCTCAAAAACTTTCTAGGAAGAAAAGAGTTGTAGTATAATGACTTTGTATTGAAAAATTACTTATCTTGCAACTTCACATTACATGAGTATTTATACTACTCAATAGAAACTCCTAGATCATACATCATTATTAGATACATGAACTTATTCTATCTAGATACATGAATTACAAGATTCATGTTTCACTTGGTTCATGTACATCAAACATCTATGATTCATGTAATCAAGTTTAATTCAACTTCTAACACTCCCCCTTAAACTTAAATCTTCCTTACTCCAAGCATGAACCTCAATCTTTGAAAGTATTTCAGTGACTTTGTAAAAATATCAGCAACTTCATCCATAGTCTTCACATACGCAAGTTCAACTTCTTTCTGTTGGTGCGATTTGCACTAACAATTAAACTTAGGTTTTGATATACGACAAATGAGTTAAAGTTAGATGTAGTTGTATTTAACCTTGTTACCAAGTGCGCAAGATTGAAAGGCTTAGGGTCTGACACCAAGCTGAAGTCCAGGGTGGTTGAGTCCTAAAAGGAAATCCAGTTGGGTTGTGGGGCCTCAGGACTGGTTGAAGCCCAGGTTGGTGGAGACTTGACATGAAATCTAATTGGGTTCGCGAGACCTAACAGTTGGCTTGAAGCCCTAGTGGGTTAAGAAGCTAAGTAGATCTGCAATCGTAAGTAAGGTAAGTCACTGGAGGAGCGAAATCCGATGACGATGAACCCCCGATGGGACTTTAGGCACGATCTAATTTATAACTATTTTGTAGCTCTAAGCTGAGGCCTTGACTAGATCCTGGTCTTAGGAAGACATGATCTAATTAATGCTAAATACCTTTATTTTTTTTATACTTATGCTAACTCTGTCTTGCGGGATATATTGTATCTTTGGACTAACACATTTTGCAGGGTTAAAATTGAAAAATGAGCCTTGGATGAACAGTGTCTGTGGCGCCTCTAATCTAACTAGAGGTGCCTCAGATCAGACCCATGGCACCCTGGATAAACTTGTTAGTGATATGAGAAAAGTGTCCTAAGGCAATCGCCTTATGATTGTAATTATTTATTTTAATAAATGAATATTCACTATTTGAGTATACATGTTTGTGTACTTGATTGAGATCTTAAACTCATTTACTGAATGCCCGCAATACAATTCACAGCATAAGAGAATTTGTGATGAATTCACAACTAGTGATTATCTCTACATGTGCAATTGTGAAGTATTGAAATTGTCCCTAGTCGATGAATTGATAAATACGGACACTATCAATTCTGTTGAGACTAGCATGGGTTATTCTCTAATCAGCTGATTCTCACTGGCTGGTGACATTGAGATGTCCGGAGATAAACATGAATGCTAGTTAAGGGAACTAGTTCATTGGAGTGACTGGCTGTAAAACTTCATATGGTAGTCTACATATAGACATGTCAGTGAAGTTCTTACTGCAGCTTAAGTGCGATGTTCCTTTGACTTGCGATGTTCAAGTCATCTTGGTCATGGAGACTTATACTTTGACATCTTAAGCAAGCATCTCCAAGGAGGTGTGAACCCAGGATGATTGGGTATAAGCCGAAGTGCCCGAAGATGTTTGAACAGCCTACAAAAGATTCACCACTCCTTGCGAGGAGATGTATACCCAAGGCCTATCATCGGATTGTTACTCGAAGTCTCTGGCCAGAGCATGACATGTTCGGAGTATGAATCTCTTAGATACATGAGAGTAATTAGAATCCGTAGGTCGAGACAACGTTACTTGGGCTAGGTGTGACGTAGTCAGCCTAGTGGGGACTGACACACATAGACCATGTCCTGAACCAAGTGGGTATAAGGTGGTGAAGGGAATGAGGCACAATTCATTATAGCTGCTGAAGGGTTTCAGAATTATTTCAGAGGTCAACCGTTGATCTTTCGATTAATTGGGGATCATGATGTACTACTAGGTGCCACTCATGATCGTTCTATAATTGGTTAATTATAGACGGCCAACATAAATCGAAAGCCTATTTAGTCACACGCACTACGAGTAATCCGAGGGATTTAAAACGAGTTGAAAATTGGATTTTCCAATCAAGAGAGATTAGGTTTGGTTGAGCCAAACGATAAGTCGAATCTGAATTTTTCAGAGACGCATCTGAAGCGTAAAATGGCTAAGTCTTTTGAAGACTTAATAGATGAATTAAATGAGTTTAATTCATTGGGGCGTGGCCTGGATAGGCCGGCCAAAGAGGGTCCCCACCCTCTTTGCTTGACCAGCCACAACAAAGGGAGGGAACCAAATTGTTTGGTTCAATTTATAAAATAAATCAAGTGTGGTTTGTTTTATAAAATTATGGATGATATAAATTTTTTATATAAACCAAGGTTTGGTTTATTTTTCATGAAAATTAAAATGAACCATGGATTGATTTACCATGATAAAGAAATTTATATAAAGAAATTTATATAAAGAAATTTATTTTTCATGGAAATTAAAATGAACCATGGATTGGTTTATTTTATTTTATAAAATCAATCATGGATTGATATACCATGATAAAGAAATTTATATAAAGAAATTTATATGATAAATTTCTTATGAAAATTTATTCCATAAGAAAAAAGGAGACTTGGTTGATTTTTATCATGAATTAAAATATGATTTTAACCATGATATAAAATCAAGACTTGGCATGATGGAATAAGTCATAGAAAATTTATATGATAAATTTCTTATGAAAATTTATTCCATAAGAAAAAAGAGACTTGGCGGTTGAGAGGCCACTATATAAAGGACCCAAGGCAAGGCTTGGAAATTCATTCGAAATAATCCAAGTATTCTTGCCTAGGCTCTCTAGCCCTCTCCTCCCTTCTTCCTCTTGGTCGGCCACACTTCTTCTCCCTTCTTCTTGCCGCGAGCACAAGGAGAAGCACCGAGGCGACGAAGTTCTTCCGTTGGGACGATCTTCCTCTCCGGCCATCATCACCTTGGGATTGGGCGCAAGACATCTTCCTCCTTCTCGCCGGAATTGTGATTCCGGCCAACCTTGGTGGTGAGTTTTTCCGATGTGATTACTTCTCTCTTGGTTTTTCTTGTCGGGTTCTCGGAGAGTCTAGTAGTTCTCGAGAACACGAAACTCGTGGCTTTGCGAAGTCATCCCGAAGATACTCGGCGTGGACGCGAATAGAGGCGGAGCTTCCAAGGGACGCTTACGGTTGGATCTCGTCCCTTCCTTCGAGTTACGCGAGGTAATAAGTAAATTAGTTTACGTTTCTGCAAAATTTTAAATATATGATCATGTCTACACAAGTTAAGGTTGCATGCTTAGATATGTGGTTAAATAATTTGAGAAATTATTTATGCAAAACCTTCCGTTGCACGTAATTAATTTTAAAATTACGAACCCGCATCCATGTCAACATGCACCCGGTCCCAACAAAACTGAGGGTGCCCTAGCGAAGAAGACAACGAGGATCAGATTTCGGCTACTAGAGCTGCCCTGGATGGGATCCAAGCTGCCTTTGGTCCAACTAAAGGCACCTCATGTTGGATTGAGGGTGTCCTAAGTTGGATAAGCTATGAAGACTGAGTGAGGATCAGATTTTCATATTGGAGGTGCCCTAGTTGGGAACTAGGGCCCCCTCAATGTCCTATAAAAGGACTCTTCGAGCTGCTTTCTAGGAACAACAATTATTGAAGTTACTCCAAGTCTTTTCCTACTCCATCTTCATGCTACAGCTTTTCTACTCCTCGATTATGACCGACTGGCCGAAAGATCGACACCACCACATGAGCGTTCGCATCTGAATATTCAAGTTGTGTTGGTAACGCTTTAAATTGTGTACTTATTTTCTATACTTGTTTTTAGGATAGTGTAGGGTGTTACATTGTGCCTATCTTTTTTTACTCGATTGCTCTATCGGGAGTTCAGTAGAGAGATTAGTGGATTACCTATCGATAGGTCCAGCAGACCTGGGTCTTGAAGTAGGAGTCATCAAAGCTCCGAACCAAGTAAAAATGCTTGCGTTCCCGTATTTGTATTTTTTCTTGTTCGTAATTTTCACTGCGCACTCTAATTTCATAAAGATAAGAAAATGATGAGTTTGTAAAATTACACGTGATTCACTCTCTCTCACACATGCATACGATCCTACACTTTCTTTACAATATATTCTCAAATAAAATGATATCTTGTGATCAATCTTCCTCCTAGTTGCTCTCGATCTTCCCTTGAAGAGTGGACGACATTGAATTGGTTGGAGATCGGCTCCTAAAGCGTCTTTGGGGCCCTTAGATGGCCCCAATTCAAGATCCTCAATCCACAAGGCATGATGATCTTATATAGGCGTAGGAACGAATGCCCGATAGGCCCGTGACCGATGGCAAGGGCACCTGTGTTGGGCGTTCTAGATTCAAAACGGGGGCGGTCATGGGTCGTACCCACGGCCACGGGCACCCGTGGCCACTACGGTGGCTTGAGAACGACCCGTGCCGGCAGGCACGAGCCCTCTTGTTTGGATGGCCGATTGGAACATGACCCATCCCAGCTGGCACAGACACTCGTGGTAGAGCTACCGAGCGAGGAACGACCCATGTCGGCTAGCATGGGCACCCATGGTAAAGGTGTGGAGCCTCCAAACTTAATCTTCAATCCTCATTTTCACTCCATTTCATGCCCTATCACAAAAATAACCAAGTGCAGTATTCTAAAATAGCATTGTATCAAAGAGAAGCATAAAAATACAGTATCGTGAAATTCATAAATGCAAAGTAGGTCGAAAAGTGCATCAAAACACAACAAAAATCTTATATAAAGCATGCACATCAACTTATCATTATATAGATGGCCCTGTACTCAGCAAATTGTTGATTGACTATCGTAATATATACAAATTGTTGGCCTTGATTTTAGTTATATCAGAACATCTTCTAAAAATTACCATGGTCATTCTGTCTCTTTGCCATATTTGTCAAGAGTTACAAACTCAGACTTGATTGTTGATATGGTTATTACAGTTTTTAGAAGATTTCTATAAAATGACTACATCTCCCAGAATGAATACATATCCACTAGTAAACTTCGAGTTTTTTATGTTAGATATTCAACTTGCATCACTGTATCCTTCGATCACCGCAAGATATCTCATATAATACAGTCCATTTTCACGATTATACCTTATGTACCTCAGTACTCTTGTTATTCCTTTCCTGCTCTCAACACCAGGATTACTCATGTATTTACTTAGTTTACTTACTGTGTAGACTGAGTTTGATCGTGCAAAATTCATCAAGGACATCAGACTTCACTCGAGAGTACTCTATATAAGAGATACTTTTACATCGATTCTTTGATAGATATTGAATTGTATCTATCGGCATTCGTGCCAATGCAGTATCACCATTGGTGAATTTCTGAAGAATCTTGTCCATATAGTGAGACTGATTAAGAACAAGTCCTTCTATTATTCTAAAAATTTTGATTTCTAGAATCATTAGCTAGACCCATGTCTTTTATGTCAAATTTTGAATTCAATATATCTTTAGTGGATTTGATTATTTTATCATTACTTTAATGATAAGTATGTCATCTATATATAAGTACAAGATGATAAAGTCATTCTCTGTGACTTTCATATAGACATATTTATTACATTAATTGATTTTGAATTCACATTCTTTCATGGCATTATCCAATTTCTCATGCTACTGCTGTAGTTCTTGTTTCAAGTTTTATAACAACATTACCAATCTGTAAACCTTATTTTTTTTGTCCTAACATAGAAAATCCTTTATGTTGCTCCACGTAAATTTTCTTTTCTAAATCCAAATTTAGAAAAGTTGTCTTTATATCCATCTGATGTATTTCCAAATTCTATAGAGTGACAATAGCCAACAACACTCTAATAGAAGTTATTCTCAACACTAAAGAATAAGTATCAAAGTAATTAAGGTCTTCTCGTTGTTGGTAACCTTTAATTATTAATCTGGTCTTGTGCTTATTAATTATGCCATTTGATTTCATCTTCATTTTAAATATCCACTTGCAACCCAATGATTTACTTCTCGAAGAAAGTTCCATAAGTTCTCAAGTATGATTTTGTAAGATAAAGTATATCTCAGATGTCATTGTTTCTTTCCAGTGAGGTCCATCAGAAGAGCTCACTGCTTCCAAATAACTTTGGGGCTCACTTGAATTTCCAATATAAAAGTGATAAAATCCGTTCAGTAGTATTTTTTCACTTGAGCTTTCTTACTTAGTCTGAGCTCAACCTCAACTAGTTTATCATTGTCTTCTTCTTCTTTTTGTGTTTCATATGCCCATTTTGAGAAGCTAGCTTCCTCTTAAGTTTTATATGGAAACAAATTATTGAATAATAAGGCATTTCTCGATTCTATTATCGAGTTCTTGGTGTATATCTGGTATTTATGACAAATACACAAAAAACCGATATGCACTACTATTATGTGTATATCTGATAAATATGCAATCAATAATTTTTAGTCCTTATCTTAATCCTTTTCAGACCAGATATCAAAATTTTGGCAAAACACCACCATATTCATAAATATTTATAGGACGATTGTCTTTCATTGTATAACTCATAAGAGTTCTTATCTATTTTCTTACAGAACACCTTATTTAAAAGATATTAGCAGTTAACTGACGAGCCCAAAATATACGCTAATTAATTTGTCACGAAATGTATGGGCTCATCAAATTTAAATATCAATGAATTGCTGGAAACCCTTTTACAATCAAAAGTATGAAAATGTAATATAGGGGCCACAGGTCGTATTTTTCTCGGGGCTAGTTGACGTTGTTCGATTCGCGCTTGTATTTAGGTGTCGTTTGTGTTTTCGGGTTTCAAATAAAGATTTGGGTTCTAAATAGAAATGGAATCACAATGAAAATAAAGGAAAACTCAACTATAGAACTTAACAAGTGATAACAAGTTATCATTCAACCAAAAAGAGCATTTATTCATCTAAATCACTTAATCAATTTTGGACCAATTCTGATTTCAAAGGTAAAACAAATGCTAAGCAAAGGAATGAAGCAGTGATTGCATTTTCGAAAATGAACAAGCTTGACACAAATAGAAACATGTGAAATTCAGAATTTGAACCAACACTTTAACTAAAACTAGCTACGATTTCGGAAAGCAAACCAATGCGAAGAAACTCAAGGATTCTGAAGATGATATCAATAGACTTCAGTAGCTATCCTACACCAGAAAAACTGGTGAAAATCTCATTCAAATCAGTGTCTAAAATAGCTTGGCACGCAAGCTGAAAACAATGTGCCAAACTGAATTTCTGTGTGCCATAAACTGATTTTATCAGTCCAGAATTTCCACTAAGTGTATGGGATGTGTAGCTGATCAATTCAGCTTGGTGTTGGCTAGTATATCTATGGAATTAACTGCACATGTTAATGAAGAAAATGGAAACCAAAACTGATCAGGGCAGATAAACTTAATTCCGAATGAGATGCAGAAAACAGCTTGATCAAGTTGCAATCTGTTGCAAATGATTCACCAAACAAGAACCTATTGATGTGCTGAAATCGAAAATGAAGATTCACAGTTGGAGAATGCAGCAACAAAAGTGGAAGATGCAGAAATGAAATAAACTTGGCTGCAGAATTTCATGAACGTGACTGAAGAATGGCAGTGCAGTAATTCAGAACCATGAGATTGCATACATCACTAGGCAGCTAAATCAAGTAGCAAAACCAATGTTCATTAAGGATTAGGAAGTTCTGATATCCACTTAACCAGAATTCAGATTCGATAACTGAACATGCAGAAAATAGATATGAATGCAGTATGTGCAGAAATTGGAAACTGAGGTGCAAAAATTGAAACAAGTACAGCAGTGAAATCAAACACTACTTGAGTGGAACAACTGCAATGTAGATTCAGTTGGTAAAACTATAGTTAGTTTGATGCAAAGTGCAGGAACTCGAAGGAAGCAAATTGATACACACTATAGCAAATCAGAAACTTGATACACTGCAGAAACTAGCTGAATCGCAAGCTAAAGCAAGAATTCAGAAATGAATTTCAGCTAAATAAACTGCTTGAAACACACTTATTCATTACACAAATAAGCTAGCTAATAAAACACTGAATTAACACTCTAATTGAAGCAAGAACAAATCAGAAACTTTAAACTGAAATGGCTGATACGCAAGGAAAGAAAAATGGCACAGCTGATACTCAAGTAAAGAAACTGAAAACAACTAGAATTAAAAACAACTATCCACTAAACACATTCTCTAGCTATTAAACCAGCATAAACGAAGCCTAATTTAAGCAAAACAATTGCATTAAACAAAGTAACGAATCTGAAACCAATACAAAAACAGAACAGACAGTAGACTTTAAATTACAACTAAGAAAACTGAAATTAACCAAGGAAATCTAAACCCCAATCTTCCCTAGCTCAAAGTCTCCTTGTTCGTCACGCAAGGGCTGGCTTCGAACCCCTAGGCTCAGCAATTCACCGAGGAACTGAATCGAGTGGCTGCATTTAGCTCAAAACTGTTCAAGGAGGAAAACCCATTCGAATTCTTCAATTTGGCCTTGTCTGATTGAAATGAAGGTGCGGGAATGTTCCAAGCTTGTCCGAGAACCCCTCCAGATGGCTTGGATTGATGTAATTCTTGACAAAACCGAAATCGAAGGTATCAAATACAAAACTGCCGAAACCCTCAAGCAGCCCTGTTCTTGCACAATTCCAAGCTAAAACTCCACCGATTAGTCTCCCCAATGACCTCGACTTGATCTAGATGAATAGATGAGGTGGTCGCGCCCCTTGAATGGAAGAAATCACGCTAAGAAACGGAAGAACAGCTGAAGAAGATGACTACTGCGGCGGAGACGCGACGAGGAGAAAGGCAGCTGCGTTTTTGATTAAATAGGAATCAATGGACGGCTCAGATCGATCGGAGGAGATCCAACGGCTGATCTTGCTCTGATTGAAGCCAAACTTTTATGATGATGATCTGGGGTCAGGATCTGCCTTGTGATAGCTCGGATCCTCCAGATGTGCAACGGATGGTCCAGATCAACTCTATCTGTGAATGGACGCTCTAGAGCCCTCCTTGCTTGATCCAACGGTTGATTGAGCTCTGATTGGGATGAAACCTTCAGATCTTGATCATAGAGCTTGATCAACCCTAACCCTAGCTCGGATTGCTTTAGATCGTCCCGGATGGCTCAGATCTAGCCGCTCTTGAATCGGACGGCCCGGATTAATCGTAGGCTTGATAATTCGATCCGGTTCACATCCGACTCAAGTTTGACCCAATATGCCCTAGGTCCAGGATCCTTTCTTGCCTACAAAAATATATCAGAAAATTAGTGGCCAAATAATCCAAAAATTATGTAATTTTGCAATTAAGTCCAAAATGAGATAAAGTTCCAAAACCTAGGGTAAAATCATAATTAAGCAATAAAAACATGGGTCAAACATGGATTTTAGCAATTAAAATAATCAATAAAATGGTGCTTATCAACTCCCCCACACTTAACCTTGAGCGTCTCGCGAAACTACTAAATAAGTATCCCTTAGGTTTTCTAAAGCATAATTAGAAGCAAATGAAAAGAAATTACCTAAGGTTGTCAATTCTCATAAATCTAAGCTCTATGGATTAGTATCTTGTCCTTAAATCAACAACTTAGTCTTTTCATCTATCATGAGTCATTGAGATGAATTTAAATCACTAGCTTTTCAAGGGAAGTTTTGGTGGCTCTCTCCTTAAGTCCTAAGTTGATGATGGAAGTGGAGCTCACTCTCACACACATGTTTCTTGCACTACCATAGGCTTGCTTATTATCTACTCTCTACCATTAATCATGATTAGGATCAACAACTATAAAAACAAGTAAAAACAAGGAAAATGATAAGAAATGGAGTAAAAATTAAGGAAATGGAAAAATTGATGGAGTGGGAGACTTGGTTGCTTAAAAATATTTCCAATGTGCTTTGCCCCTCTTTACAGTCCTCTAGTGATATCCAAAAGGATGGTGGAGAAAACTATGGCATTTTCCTTTAATTTGGATGAAGAACCTTTCATTTGATCTCAATGTGCCAAGTTCCTCTTGTGTGCCAACTTGTTTTCTCCATCTTCTTTCTTGATTTCTTTCCTCTTTCTTTCTCTTCAATAAATTCAGAATGTAATGGAGCAAAACCTAAATCACGGATGAGAAAAACATTCACTTATCTCATGGAGCCAAATTTCAATTTGTGTGCCATCTTGTTTCTCTCTTCTTCCCTTTTCAAACTGTTTTTCTTTTCTCTTTTTTTTTTTCTGCTCTCAAGTATTACAATAGAGCACATTTAGATCAGAGATCGTATCAGAGAGCTTGAGTCTTCAAATAACAATTCGGAACAAAAATTTGATGCTCACATACATCCTTCACTAACTCTTGCAACTACTCTTGATACCCTTCACTTTTGGCACATTTCGATTGCATCATGTTTTCTGTTTCAGTTTTCAGCTCTATGCAAGTACCTCAGTCTTTCCATTCTCTGATTTCTCAAAGTAAATACATCATATAGTGGTGGAAAATGTAAATTGTTCCTCTCGAAAATTCTGATCAGCATTTGAATTTCAACCACTTCCTTCCCTGCAATTTCGAAAATTCCTTCACTGCATTTTCTTCTTTCTCTGTTTGACACAAGTTTTTCTGCCATGAAGCAGATTAACTCCAGCTCAGTTCACTCTCTACAAGATGTTGCAGATCTAGGCAAGGAACAGCTCTAGCAATTTCAAATTCAGCAGCCTTGTTAGTGGAGGTCTTGTGTGCACCTTTTTTTTCTTTGCAGATTTGTTTCTTCTTCAGCTTGAATGCAGAGATTTGTCCTACAAGTCAGCTGCTGGCTTCTGATTTTGGTTGCAGATCAGCTGCCCTTGTAATGCAGTTTGTATTGTTTCAGCAGCTACAAGTCAGCACTCGGCAGCAATTTCCTGCACTTCACAGAAATTTCTTTTGTTCTCTGTTTTTGGCACAATTTCTTTGTTAACTGCTCAGATTTCCTGAATTTTCTCTTGGCACAGCAGTTGTATCATTTCAGCAGCTCAAAGTTGAAGTATCTCAGCTTCAATTCAGATTGTATCCAGCTGGAAATTCATTCCATCCATTCCATATCAGTAGATCGGATTCCAGCATCAGCAATAGCACAGATTTCTGCAATAGCACAGATTTTCTGCTACCATGTTTCAGATTTGATCAATCTTCAGCATAGCTAACTGCAAGGTACAGCTGCAATTCTCTTTGACACAAAGTTTACTGATTTCCAATGCTAGATACAACTGCAAGTCCAAGCTTTACTGATTTTTTTTTCTATGGCACATCCTTGCTTTTGCTTGCGTGCCATTTGCTTTTTCATTGCCGAAATTTTCTTAGACTCTTTCCATAGGTTCTTTGCAATTGAATTGTACATCCTCTTCCATTTTTTTCTCAGCTCCCCAATTCTTGATCCAATCCATCTCCGGACCCAAGATAACTTCATTTTGGCACAAACTTTTGCTTTCTTTTTGCTTTTGCGTGCCTTTGTTTCTTCTTGCAGAAAAATTTTCATTGTCACACCATGCCACTTGGATCTTCAAAATATGCCATTGTCTCATCTTGCTAATTCTTGGCATTCCAATTCACTCAAAATGTGATTTGTTTCCATCCTTCCATTGCAAATTTTTTTTTTTTCGAGTTGAAATGCATCCAAAACTTTAGTCACTCCCCCACACTTGGATCTTTGTCCGTCTCGGGCAAAATAACATTAGAAACATTTTAAACAACAAGTCCAAAGAAAATAAGGGTAAGCGTAGGAAATAAGTAAAGAAAAATGGAATGAATATGATTTTTGTCAATTTGATATGGAAAGGTAAACAAAGTGATTAGCTTCTATAGATGTGATCCAATCATTGAAATATGGTTTTGAAAGAACCTAAGCAAGTTCTAGAGTTTAATAACATGTGTGTCACAAATATAAGGCTAATCTCACTAGGTAAAAACAATTCATCCCAAGTCCTCAATTAAGATTTCGAAAGCCAAGTAGTACTCAAATATTCAAGATTTCATCCATTAGCTCAAATCCTAAGTTTTAACAACCAAATTTAATTTATTTTCAAAAGACTCTAAAATGCTATGGAGAAAACCTAAAGGGATACATTTATTTCCACTCATGCAAGAAAAAGTGCTAAAAGGAAAAACATGGTATTTACAACGTCTATTTATTCAATTTACTCTAAAAAACATAAAAGTGAAAAATGCGATAAAAGAAAATGCAAGAAAGAAAAATCTCCCCTTTATTTCTGGTGGACGGAGTCGATCCAGAAGAAGCCTCCATCTTGGTAGTGGAGGAGTCTGGGTGGCTGGGAGATTTGGAACTCCCCCACACTTAAACTTCGCAAAAATTTGCTCTGGTGGCCTCAGGCGATTCAGGTTCAAGAGCCATGTCAGAGGTGGAGTGCTTTGGATTAAGGTAAGATCTTCTCCTCCTTCTTTATGCCCTTCAGAAGTCCTTCCAGGAGGCTGAAGTCTGTTCAGTTGGAGCACCCACTCCTGAAGTCTTCTGGACCCTGCAAAACAATGTAATACCTCTCTCAAGTGTTCAGGGTCAGAAAGAAATGATATAAATTCAGTTTCTGCATTAAATGAATCCAAACCTGCATCATATACAATTAAATCAAATTCTGGTGCCTCAATAAAATTTTCAAAATCATTTTCTACAAAATTTGCATCCAGGAGCTCATCACAAATAAAGAAATCAATTTCTGGCTCATCAATAGAAAGTTCACAATTATTTTCCATCCAGGGTGTATCATGCAATGTGTCACAGCCAATCAAATCAATATCAGATATCTCCATAAGTCTGTCACATTCAACCTCAGCATATGATATAGCAAGAGATTCATCAAAATAAATAACATCCATTTCAGGCACTTCTAAAAAATTTTCACTAGCCATATCTACAAGAGATGTATCAAGTGATTCATCATAAAAAACTACATCAATTATGGGTGCCTCTAAAATTATTTCACTATTCATATTTACAATGGATGTGTCAAGTAATGCATGATGATCAATAAAATCAATGTTTGGTACCTCTATTGGATTTTCACAAACAATCTCTACACAAGGTATATCAATAAATTCATCAGAACTAATAAAGTCATCCCTAGGTACCTCACTGCATTTTTCTGAACAAAGAGGAGAAATACTTACCTGAGCGTGCTGGATAATACCTGAAGGATCTATAATAGTAGACGTATCTGTGGTCTCCTCCTGGTCAAGTTCATGCTCCTCTTCAGCCTCAGGCTCTGGTGGACAATTAACTGGTGATCCTTGGGTGCTTGCTTCCACCATGCAAGTCCCTACACTTTCTGGTTCCTTCTCTAAATCTTGTGGTGGTCCCTGGGGCTTAGTGCAATCCCCTACACCTATGGAATCATCTCCTCTGCATGCTTCTCCTGTAATATCTGCAACAACAACATTAGAAAAATTAGGACCATCAATAATGCTATCATCAGAAAATAAAAATCTAGAATGGTCCTGTGGAGCTTCAGTTTCTTCTTCTTGAGCTGAAACATTTGAAATTGGATTTTGAATAGGAGTCTCCGGAGGGATGCATGCTGTAGGTGCCCAGATTTTAATGTATTCTTCTTCTTCTTCTTCTACTAAATTTGCAGGATTAATTGAAAAAGGACTTTGCCATGCACTAGGGTCACCTTGAACTGATATAAAACCAACTCCGGGGCTCTCAGAATTAAAAATAGCTTGAGAAGATAATTGTTCTGCTCTTTGGGCTTTTATTTGATTCAAATCATTAGCCACTTGTTCCAATTGCCTTTCGAGGTTTTGAAGCTCTTGTTGACACATTTGATAAAATTGAGACTGTGGGGTTTGATCAAATGGTTGAACAGACTGATTAAACTGCTGAAAAGTTGGTTCACCACTTGGTGGAAATTGCTGAAAATTGTAGCCCTGGAATTCTTGGATCTGAGGCTGAATTTGTGGTGGTGAACACTGAAGTTGCATGGGCTGGAAATTTTGGTTAAAATGCTGAAATTTGGGCTGAAAATTTTGAAATTGGGGCTGCCCATTCTGAAAATTCTGGAATTTTGGTAGACTTGGCTGAAAATCTGGCTGAAATTGTTGGAATTGCTGTGGTTGCTCGAATTGTTGTAATGGTTGCTGAAAAAAATAATTTGGTTGCTGAAAATTGGACTGAAATTGCTGTAGTGGTTGATTGAAAGGTCGGTTCTGCTGAAATTGTGGACACGGCTGCTGATAAGTGGATGAAAACATTTTTAACCTGCACCCCTGTCACAAAACAAACAAGAAAAATGGCAGTAACCGTATACAAAAGTAAAGCACAATAAAATAGAACCCAATGATATGTCTAAAAATACACAAGCAAAAATCAAACAAATCAACTAGTTGCTTCCCCGGCAACGGCGCCAAAAATTTGACGAGCCCAAAATATACGCTAATTAATTTGTCACGAAATGTATGGGCTCATCAAATTTAAATATCAATGAATTGCTGGAAACCCTTTTACAATCAAAAGTATGAAAATGTAATATAGGGGCCACAGATCGTATTTTTCTCGGGGCTAGTTGACGTTGTTCGATTCGCGCTTGTATTTAGGTGTCGTTTGTGTTTTCGGGTTTCAAATAAAGATTTGGGTTCTAAATAGAAATGGAATCACAATGAAAATAAAGGAAAACTCAACTATAGAACTTAACAAGTGATAACAAGTTATCATTCAACCAAAAAGAGCATTTATTCATCTAAATCACTTAATCAATTTTGGACCAATTCTGATTTCAAAGGTAAAACAAATGCTAAGCAAAGGAATGAAGCAGTGATTGCATTTTCGAAAATGAACAAGCTTGACACAAATAGAAACATGTGAAATTCAGAATTTGAACCAACACTTTAACTAAAACTAGCTACAATTTCGGAAAGCAAACCAATGCGAAGAAACTCAAGGATTCTGAAGATGATATCAATAGACTTCAGTAGCTATCCTACACCAGAAAAACTGGTGAAAATCTCATTCAAATCAGTGTCTAAAATAGCTTGGCACGCAAGCTGAAAACAATGTGCCAAACTGAATTTCTGTGTGCCATAAACTGATTTTATCAGTCCAGAATTTCCACTAAGTGTATGGGATGTGTAGCTGATCAATTCAGCTTGGTGTTGGCTAGTATATCTATGGAATTAACTGCACATGTTAATGAAGAAAATGGAAACCAAAACTGATCAGGGCAGATAAACTTAATTCCGAATGAGATGCAGAAAACAGCTTGATCAAGTTGCAATCTGTTGCAAATGATTCACCAAACAAGAACCTATTGATGTGCTGAAATCGAAAATGAAGATTCACAGTTGGAGAATGCAGCAACAAAAGTGGAAGATGCAGAAATGAAATAAACTTGGCTGCAGAATTTCATGAACGTGACTGAAGAATGGCAGTGCAGTAATTCAGAACCATGAGATTGCATACATCACTAGGCAGCTAAATCAAGTAGCAAAACCAATGTTCATTAAGGATTAGGAAGTTCTGATATCCACTTAACCAGAATTCAGATTCGATAACTGAACATGCAGAAAATAGATATGAATGCAGTATGTGCAGAAATTGGAAACTGAGGTGCAAAAATTGAAACAAGTACAGCAGTGAAATCAAACACTACTTGAGTGGAACAACTGCAATGTAGATTCAGCTGGTAAAACTATAGTTAGTTTGATGCAAAGTGCAGGAACTCGAAGGAAGCAAATTGATACACACTATAGCAAATCAGAAACTTGATACACTGCAGAAACTAGCTGAATCGCAAGCTAAAGCAAGAATTCAGAAATGAATTTCAGCTAAATAAACTGCTTGAAACACACTTATTCATTACACAAATAAGCTAGCTAATAAAACACTGAATTAACACTCTAATTGAAGCAAGAACAAATCAGAAACTTTAAACTGAAATGGCTGATACGCAAGGAAAGAAAAATGGCACAGCTGATACTCAAGTAAAGAAACTGAAAACAACTAGAATTAAAAACAACTATCCACTAAACACATTCTCTAGCTATTAAACCAGCATAAACGAAGCCTAATTTAAGCAAAACAATTGCATTAAACAAAGTAACGAATCTGAAACCAATACAAAAACAGAACAGACAGTAGACTTTAAATTACAACTAAGAAAACTGAAATTAACCAAGGAAATCTAAACCCCAATCTTCCCTAGCTCAAAGTCTCCTTGTTCGTCACGCAAGGGCTGGCTTCGAACCCCTAGGCTCAGCAATTCACCGAGGAACTGAATCGAGTGGCTGCATTTAGCTCAAAACTGTTCAAGGAGGAAAACCCATTCGAATTCTTCAATTTGGCCTTGTCTGATTGAAATGAAGGTGCGGGAATGTTCCAAGCTTGTCCGAGAACCCCTCCAGATGGCTTGGATTGATGTAATTCTTGACAAAACCGAAATCGAAGGTATCAAATACAAAACTGCCGAAACCCTCAAGCAGCCCTGTTCTTGCACAATTCCAAGCTAAAACTCCACCGATTAGTCTCCCCAATGACCTCGACTTGATCTAGATGAATAGATGAGGTGGTCGCGCCCCTTGAATGGAAGAAATCACGCTAAGAAACGGAAGAACAGCTGAAGAAGATGACTACTGCGGCGGAGACGCGACGAGGAGAAAGGCAGCTGCGTTTTTGATTAAATAGGAATCAATGGACGGCTCAGATCGATCGGAGGAGATCCAACGGCTGATCTTGCTCTGATTGAAGCCAAACTTTTATGATGATGATCTGGGGTCAGGATCTGCCTTGTGGTAGCTCGGATCCTCCAGATGTGCAACGGATGGTCCAGATCAACTCTATCTGTGAATGGACGCTCTAGAGCCCTCCTTGCTTGATCCAACGGTTGATTGAGCTCTGATTGGGATGAAACCTTCAGATCTTGATCATAGAGCTTGATCAACCCTAACCCTAGCTCGGATTGCTTTAGATCGTCCCGGATGGCTCAGATCTAGCCGCTCTTGAATCGGACGGCCCGGATTAATCGTAGGCTTGATAATTCGATCCGGTTCACATCCGACTCAAGTTTGACCCAATATGCCCTAGGTCCAGGATCCTTTCTTACCTACAAAAATATATCAGAAAATTAGTGGCCAAATAATCCAAAAATTATGTAATTTTGCAATTAAGTCCAAAATGAGATAAAGTTCCAAAACCTAGGGTAAAATCATAATTAAGCAATAAAAACATGGGTCAAACATGGATTTTAGCAATTAAAATAATCAATAAAATGGTGCTTATCATTAACACAGCTTCCTCACATAAACTCTGGTAGTCCAGAGCTCAATAGAAGAGCATGTTAGTGATATGAGAGAAGTGTTCTAAGGCAATCGCTTTATGATTATAATCATTTATTTTAATAAATGAGTATTCACTATTTGAGTATACATGTTTGTGTATTTGATTGAGATCTTAAACTCATTTACTGAATTCCACAATACAATTCACAGCATATGAGAATTTGTGATGGATTCACAACTAGTGATTATCTTTACATGTGCAATTGTGAAGTATTGAAATTGTCCCTAGTCGATGAATTGATAAATACGGACACTATCAATTCTGTTGAGACTAGCATGGGTTATTCTCTAATCAGCTGATTCTCACTGGCTGGTGACATTGGGATGTCCGGAGATAAACATGAATGCTAGTTAAGGGAACTAGTTCATTGGAGTGACTGGCTGTAAAACTTCATATGGTAGTCTACATATAGATATGTCAATGAAGTTCTTACTGCAGCTTAAGTACGATATTCCTTTGACTTGCGGTGTTCAAGTCATCTTGGTCATGGAGACTTATACTTTGACATCTTAAGCAAGCATCTCCAAGGAGGTGTGGACCCAGGATGATTGGGTATAAGCCGAAGTGCCCGAAGATGTTTGAACAGCCTACAAAGGATTCACTACTCCTTGCGAGGAGATGTATACCCAAGGCCTATCGTCGGATTGTTACTCGAAGCCTCTGGCCAGAGCATGACATGTTCAGAGTATGAATCTCTTAAATACATGAGAGTAATTAGAATCCGTAAGACGAGAAAACGTTACTTGGGCTAGGTGTGACGTAGTCAGCCTAGTGGGGGCTGACACAAATAGACCATGTCCTGAACCAAGTGGGTATAAGATGGTGAAGGGAATGGGGCACGATTCATTATAGCTGCTGAAGGGTTTCAGAATTGTTTCTGAGGTCAACCGTTGATCTTTCGATTAATTGGGGATCATGATGTACTACTAGGTGCCACTCATGATCGTTCTATAATTGATTAATTATAGACGGCCAATATAAATCGAAAGCCTATTTAGTCACACGCACTACGATTAATCCGAGGGATTTAAAACGAGTTGAAAATTGAATTTTCCAATCAAGAGAGATTAGGTTTGGTTGAGCCAAACGATAAGTCGAATCTGAATTTTTCAGAGACGCATCGGAAGCGTAAAATGACTAAGTCTTTTGAAGACTTAATAGATGAATTAAATGAGTTTAATTCATTGGGGCGTGGCCTAGATAGGCCGGCCAAAGAGGGTCCCCACCCTCTTTGCTTGGCCAGCCACAACAAAGGGAGGGAACCAAATTGTTTGGTTCAATTTATAAAATAAATCAAGTGTGGTTTGTTTTATAAAATTATGGATGATATAAATTTTTATATAAACCAAGGTTTGGTTTATTTTTTCATGGAAATTAAAATGAACCATGGATTGATTTATTTTATTTTATAAAATCAATCATGGATTGATTTACCTTGATAAAGAAATTTATATAAAAAAATTTATATAAAATTTATTTTCATGGAAATTAAAATGAACCATGGATTGGTTTATTTTATTTTATAAAATCAATCATGGATTGATTTACCATGATAAAGAAATTTATATAAAGAAATTTATATAAAATTTATTTTTCATGAAAATTAAAATGAACCATGGATTGGTTTATTTTATTTTATAAAATCAATCATGGATTGATTTACCATGATAAAAAAATTTATATAAAGAAATTTATATAAAGAAATTTATATGATAAATTTCTTATGAAAATTTATTCCATAAGAAAAAGAGACTTGGTTGATTTTTATCATGAATTAAAATATGATTTTAACCATGATATAAAATCAAAACTGGCATGATGGAATAAGTCATAGAAAATTTATATGATAAATTTCTTATGAAAATTTATTCCATAAGAAAAAAGGAGACTTGGCGGTTGAGAGGCCACTATATAAAGGACCCAAGGCAAGGCTTGGAATTCATTCGAAATAATCCAAGTATTCTTGCTTGAGCTCTCTCCCTCTCCTCCCTTCTTCCTCTTGGTCGGCCACAACCCTCTCCTCCCTTCTTCTTACCGTGAGCACAAGGAGAAGCACCGAGGCGACGAAGTTCTTCCGTTGGGATGATCTTCCTCTCCGGCCATCATCACCTTGGGATTGGGCACAAGTCATCTTCCTCATTCTCGTCGAAATTGTGATTCCGGCTAACCTTGGTGGTGAGTTTTTCCGATATGATTACTTCTCTCTTGGTTTCTTATATGTCGTTCCTCCCCTTCTTCGCAAACCTATCCATGCGACTCTTCTTCTTTCCCTGACCAAAACCCAATCTTATCCCTCACTCACCCATAGCCGACATCGACCTCCTTTTCATCGCTCGAGCCAACCACCACCTCTTCGGCGACCCTCCTTCGCTCTTCCTATCATCACAGGCACTGGCGCCGATTTGCCCTTGTGTGCGACCATCAACGAGATGGCATCACAGGCACCGCATCAGCACCCCCTTGCAATTGGGTTAGTCTTTACCGGCCATCCATCGTCGATATGTGATGTTCCTTCACCAATCTCTTTGATCTCTTCCATGATGTTTCCCTTGGTAACGTCGTTGTCGTTACCCGATCTAGGGCCTCCTGATTACGCAATAGAGCAAGATCCTCCCTAGGTCAACAAGTTTGAATCTAAGAACTGGGGTTTGCCCTTCACCGAAGAGGAAGACTACCTTTTGTATACGTTTCTCTCATCACCGATCCTAGTGGACTTGGATCTGAGTTAGGAATCTATTGCCGACACCAATTAAGGTAAGGTTTAGTATATTGTTCCTTTTCATCTTGTGCTGTAGATTAGGTTGTTTCAGTAATTATTGTGAGGAGCTTATTCCTATTCTTTGGGTCAGATCATTAGATCCATTCTGTAGTAGAGGTGTGCTAGGGGTTGTTTGGATTTCATTGTTGCGGTTCTATGTCTGGAAGGTGTTCTTTCATATGGATTTAATTTGTAGCTTATCTTTGAAATTGTGTATGATCAAATTTGTCTGGGGTAGTTTAGAGGGCTTTGTTGCTTGTGAGTCTATGTTTGTGTCGTGATACATAGTTAGGTTTAGTTATTATCAACATTGATTCTATTGGGTTGGCGAAGTTCTTACTGAGAGCTTTACGGGGGGATTTGATCGTATTGGGTTGATTGTAGATTGGGAAGAGTTTGGATGGTTTAATTTGTGATTAATGGTTAGTTATGTTGATGTATTAATCAAGTTATTGTGAATTAGATATTGGATGAATTGGAGTTATATTGACCTAAATTGTGGTATGTATAGATTTATTGAGTCTATTGAATGGTATTAGTAATTGGATTAATATTGAGTGATTAATTATGAGTTTAATGGATTATTGATGATTAAGCCATTAACTTGATTAAAAACTACTATCACATATTGATAGGGTTGATAGAGGTATTGATGTCTAGATTTGTCTAGATCTATGGTTTAATCGATGAAATTATATGATTAAAGAAGCTATAATTAGGGTTAAATTATAGGTATATTTAGTATAGTTTAGTTATTTTAATTACTTGTATAAGTAACTAAACTTTGTCCTCGATACAGGACATTGATTGCGGTTTGGTTTCCTAGACTGGAGGTTTCTCTCAGATATTTTACGAACTACAGATCGAGGCGGGTACTTCTCCTTTTGCATTCTGTAGATTATTTATCTTAAATGTATGACTATTTATGTCTGAGTAGGACTACTTGACCTTGTCCTTTGTTGTTTTTAATATCGTCCGTTGATACCTTCCTTGCTTGATCTTCGAGCTAATCGTGTTTTATGTATGTACAGTCTCATCGTTGATTTTGTATTCGGTAAAGTACCACTTGTACGCGAGTACTTAAAAATGATCATTAAATACAACTAGGGTTGGTTGGCATTAGAGATACCCTATCTAATAGTTTAGTTGCATATTTGGTGATTTTTGGTACTTATTGGTTGTATTGTTGCATCGTTGTTGCTTGGTTGATTGTGCATTTAGTATCATGCACTATATCTGTACAATTGAATGCTGACGAGTATTGGTTCCCATATGGTTAAGCCGTCGTCAGTCATTTAGTTGTTTTTCCCACTCAACCACTTATTGTGGTAGTTGCTATAGTGCGAGGAACTGTCCTGTTACGCCATACTCGACCACTCATTTACAGTGAATTTTGGAGTTGTAGGCAAACAGTTGATACCCTCACCGTTGTTTCCAAGGGATATCAGAGCTGTTGGTGGATCCCCCTTTTTCTTGGGGGGTTTGGAGTAGTTGTTTCCCCAACATCCTGTCCACTCAACCATATATACTAGTGGTATTTGTTGGAGTGCGTACAATTATCATAGCCCTACCCACTCGGCCACACAGATGTGATGTGTTGGCGGCTTGACTGGCGCCTGGGTGACACATGTCATTGCATCATATGCATTTATTGCATTATGCATTCTTGTGTTTGTTGCATTTATCTGAGCTACGATTATTGCATTTGGTTGGCATGCATGTATGTTTTGAGATTATGTTATCACTTTGTTTCATACACGCCTAGTATAATTCTGTTTCCTAGAGACTGTACACTGTTGTTTTATTTTGCTTATTATATCTTTTATGATGTCATGCATTTATCTACTCTTATACCCGTAGAGTCCACCCGGACTCACCACCCTCACCATCTACTTTTGTTTCAGGTAGCAGATGTTGGAACTTGGATGGCTAGAGAGGGGGGGGGTGAATATAGCCAGACACTTGAACTTTAGAACTTTTCAAGTTTTCTGCACTTAAACGTTTAGTAGCACAGCGGAGGCAATAAAAACAGAGTATGCAGAATTTAAACCCTAAGCTAAGAATAACCACCAAACGCTAACAAAGAGGATTTACAAGGTTCGGGGATAACTTGCCCCTACTCCTTGGCGTGCCCGTAAGGTGAGCGATCCCTTGATCGTCGGCAGATCAAGCCCCGAAAAATCCGGATAAAATGCAACCTCCTTCTCGGTGGAGTAACCTCTCCACAGCGTTTCGAAATGAATCAAGTATAAAGCACAGGAAACACAAGAAGGATCTTGCTTAGCACTTAGAACCACAAGAACGCAAGCAAGCTTCTCCCGAGCTCCACTCAACGCAGATCTCACGCAAGAACTCCCTTCTTCATGTCTTCTCGCTGATGGACTCGCCAAGGTTCTTGCTTCTCCTTTCAAGTTCTCAAGTAACAGAAGGTTGCTTCAAAGATCACAGTTGTTTGCTCAAGATGATGGAACAGAGTTGTCGCAAAAGCACAATATGAGATGTCGCAAGAACACAAGCTGTCACATTACTGAGACTTGTTCGCCACCAAGTGCTTAAGTCTCAGCTCACTGATCGCCAGGTCACCACCTTACTGCAGCCTCCAGCTGTTCACCTGCAACAGCCAGCTACCACTGAGTTCTCCTGGGCTCCCTGAGCTTCCCTCAGCCAAGCCCCAGTCAGCAGCTCCAGCATTGCCAGCATCCGTTGCACACTGAGATGGAAAATGGACAAACCTGCGATAGTGAAAACCTTCGTTTGACTTCCCTTGGATGATCCCTGAGTCACCTGCACACTTAGCAGCTCATTAGGGCAGCAAATCAATAGAAAATCAAAGTATCAGAAGGTTAGAGCAGATATCAGCAGTGTATCAGAAAAAGCAGATGCAAACAGATGCGATCAGAGCGTCTGACAGTGCATTTTGAATTAAAGTGATCGATCACCGGACCGATCAGAATGATCCCAGACCGATCAGGCTCCAGCCTGATCGGTCCCCAGTGAGAAACCTGGAATCGCAAGTTTGTATGATCGGTCACCCTGACCGGTCACCAGATCGGTCACCACACCGATCCAGAAATCTGCTTGCCACAATCCCTCCTGAAACACACTTCTGATCGGTCACCAGACCGATCAGGACACTCCCAGTCCGATCAGGCTCCAACCTAATCGGTCAGGGTGAGAAACCTCACGACAGTTGATCGTTCAAATTGATCGATCAAGGTTTCTCCCTGATCGGTCACCAGACCGATCAGGAGTCGACAGCAGGTTTGCCAATGTTACTGGAAGCTTCCTGATCGGTCATCAGACCGATTAGACATTGCTGGATCGGTCACCAGATCGATCCACGAGGGAACTTCATGCCAAATTCCCTGATCGGTCACCATACCGATCCAGGCAAGGCCAAACCCACTCTAAGTCAAGAGAACTGGCTCCCAGCCTCTCCAGACTCGTGCTCAGTCCCTCGGACCAAGACTCCGTGCCCAGCTTCACTCACCGGGACTTCAGTCAACCTGGCTTCACTCACCAGGACCTGGCTTCACTCTCCAGGATTTCAGTCAACCAGGCTTCACTCACCAGGACCCGACTTCACTCACCGGGGTTTCCAATCAACTAACCCTCCGAGTTAGGAATTTCCACACCTAGCCCTCCAAGCTAGGACTTTTCCACACCTAACACTCCAGGTTAGGATTTCATCCACCTAGCCCTCCAAGCTAGGACTTTTTCACACCTAACCCTCCAGGTTAGGACGTTTCACACCTAGCCCTCCAAGCTAGGATTTTTCCACACCTAACTCTCCAGGTTAGGATTTCATCCACCTAGCCCTCCAAGCTAGGACTTTTTCACACCTAACCCTCCAAGTTAGGACTTTTCACACCTAGCCCTCCAAGCTAGGACTTTTCACCAACCTAGCTTCTCAAGCTAGGACCTGACCCTCCAAGCCAAGCTTTCATCAAACCTAGTCCCACTAGGTATGCCTAGTCCACGACCAGGACGTAATCATAATCATCTAATCAACCTAAACTAAAATTGGTGTCAACACCAAAATAACAATCAGGGTCAGACTGCATCAACAATCTCCCCCTTTTTGATGTTTGACAACTCGATTTTAAGTTTAGGGATTCAAAATCAATAGTTGCAAATTTCACACTCATAGGGGAATCTGGATCCTCCCCCTACAATAGTTATCATCCTAAACTTAACCAACCTCACTCTCCCCCTTTGTCAAACACCGAAAAGGGTGTAGACGAGTTGTTAAGTTTAAACATACTCCCCTAAACCCTAGGGGTTTCCCAAAACAAAATTAGATTTGATTTAATTTTGAAAACATATGAAAACATGTGATAAAGATAGAGCAATATATATAGCAATCACATGCATCACATGAACATGAAATAGCAATAATCTAGCAATAAGCATAGAATAGCATGAAAATAGGCATAAGGTCAGATGCATCATACAACATCACAAAATAGTCAAACACGGCACAAGGCCATAATAGTTAGATCACAGGCATACAACCATAAAGTCATACAATCAATATAGTCAAATAGTCAAGTCACGGGCAAAGACATAATCAATCGTCAATGGGGGGGGGGGGTCATCGGCCTGCATGGGGTCATCAGCTGTGTCATCATCAGGTACAAAGGACCCTGGTGCAGCACTGCCAGAGGGCGCATCTCCAGGAAACGTGTGCCGACGCCACTCGTCATACCAAGTCTGCTGCAGAGTACGGACCCCCGAGACATTGGACTCCACCACGTGCAGTCGGCGATCAAAGGATCGAAACTCTGACCGGACCTCCTCACGCCAGAGCTCCCTCAAATGAAGATCACGCTGGACGGTCTGATCCAGCTCTGAAATCTGCCAGCGTAGATCTGGATCCGGCTCATAGTCATAGTCAGCAGCAGCAGCGGGAGCCTCCTGATGTGCAGCAGCATCTGCTGGTGCCTGAAAGTGTGGGCCCCCCTAGGTAGCTCGCCTAAACCTCGCCCGTCCTTCCATACAAGAGTCTGATCGTCCGGCCCAACAACAATACCAGATTTGGCAAACGCGCGTTTGCCCAATCGGCAATCCTGTCTAACCATGGGCACTGTCCTGCCCTTAGTCACATCAACACCTACTGACATAAGCCAGTCAGTGATGACATGACCGAACGACATATAAACAGTGCGACGACTGGGCTCATGATAGGAAATGATGGACTGAAAGATGATCTCAATAATGTCAAAGTCAAGGCGGCGATGCATGCCATAGAGCATCAAGCAGTGGTAGGGTCGGATCTCAGTTAAGGGTTTTGAGGTGATCGGCAAAATGCAGTTGGTGATTATCTTGAACAGAATGTAATCAGTAGGAGAAAGTCGGAGGGCCGCAAAAGTCGAAAAGTCGGGCCCTAACTCATCAAGACCAGCTGGTCGAGGGTGGCCAAAGAAGTACTGATAGATGCCATCAGGGGTGACATCCGCAAAAGGAGGCAATAAGGGGTCAGGAAGCTCTGGGTAAATAGAATAAAAGTTCGGCGATCGACGAGCGCCAAGATACTCTGCCAGGATGTCATAGGAAAAATCAAGGTTCCTCTTCGCTACCCGGGTCGTGAATTCAAACCCTCCTTGAGGGCCTTGTTGCAAGTTATTGTAAAATTCGGAAACAAGGTCATAGTTTATTGTCCGTTCGAGGGAAAGAAGAAAGCCCAGGTTGTAGAAGGTAATTATCTCCATAATGGAGGGACAATGCTCAGACAAAAAGGGATCATCAATTGACCGGCAAGAAAGCAACTTGAAGGTTCGAGACTGGAACGCTTGCTCACAAGCAGCGTTAGGGAATCTGGAACTTGAAGAAGGCTGAGGCCTTCGTGAAGGGGCAGATGATGAAGGGCCTTTGCCCTTGGACCCTTCAGCGGGTTCCTTTCCCTTAGATGATCTTCTAAAGGATGGAATAGGTCATGGCAACAAATTTGATCAAGATTAGCAAATCGAACATCAAGAGGATCATGTCACAGGTTGATAAGCATGGCATAAATTAAAAGATCACAAGGTAAGAGTTGATCAAAAATCAACCAATCAATAAGATTTGATCATATGGGAAGACACACATGGCAAGATTAAGGTCGCAAAGAAGAATCAAGTGAACATAAGAGTCAACATTGATCAAGTTAACCATAACAAAAAATGATCAAATGAACATAGGTTTAATGAAATGAGATCCGATCAGTGAGGTTTTAGGTTAAGACAAGGGAGGTCACGGTAATGGCACACACAACAAGAGAAAAATTATGATTAGCACAAAAATCATGATAACTGAAGTAATCAGTAGGATACACCGAAACAGAAATGCTTACTTAGGTGTCATGTTGAGTTGATTGGAGAACTCACTCTCTGAACCTTGCGCAAGAAAGAATTGCAACGCAGGGACGAGCTCGTAGCTAGTAGTTGCTGAGAACACCAACAACAAGAAGGAGAACAGGCTGATCGCACGCGCAAGGAACTCACACGCACAGCAAGAGGAAGGAGATCGCACGCGCAAGGAAGAAGGAGAAGAGGGGTTTCGGCGCAAAGGGGTTTCGGCGATGAGGGGTTTTGGTCGGCTAGGGCTTGGGAGTAAGGGAATACACGAAGTTAATAGGTTGGTGGATCGGTCCACCAACCGAAATTTAATGTGATCGAACGGATCACCGTTCGATCTAGGAGCGCCCAGACCGATCAGACTCCAGCCTGATCGGACTGGCCTGGTCCTGATCGGTCGGGGTGACCGATCAGGCAGGCTCCTGATCGATCGGCTGATCGATCAGGAAGCGAACAGTGGGTTTTCGAAATCTTCTGTGAACCTCCTGATCGGTCTGTGGGCCGATCCACACAGTGAGCCAGATCGGTCTAGGGACCGATCCAGGCCAACACAGAGAGATTGCAGAGGGATTTCGCAATTCAGCTGGATCTGTCAGTTGGACCGATCAGACATGCTCCTGATCGGTCCGATGACCGATCAGGATCCTTGATTTTTCCTGATACGATCTGAAACTTTCAGTTTCAGAACCTCAAACAATTTCTGATAAGATCAGATGGAAAATATCAAACTTGGAAGTGTTCCCATGACTATAATTGATCCTTTAACAAGAATCAAAGGTCCTTATGAGTCTAACAATCACTTTGCTCCACCCAAGTGGAGTCAAACTCAATCAAAACCATTCAATCAATTTTCAATCAAGTTTGTATCCAAATAAGGTTTCCAATCAAGTTTCCTTGATTGGAATGTCCAAGTATGATCATGGAGCCAAATACACATGTGTTATACATTGGTTTTCCCCATACTTGGTCACCGTAGTGATTTTTATCTCGTCAACCAAATTTCTCAAGGGATGCATTGACATTTTGAGAAATTAAGTTGATCCTAGCATCTCACCCCATTTCTAGGAAACAAAAATGTTTTGGTAAACCTTATATTTTGTGTGAGATGTCCCCAAGTTACCCAATTGTTCCCAACAATTTGAATTGATCATGAAGGGTTTTAAATGTTCTTAATTCTATGAAGCACGCCACATTCCCAACTTCCTTCTTAAGAAACTAAATTCATTCTCGGGGAGTAGTTTAGTGAAGATGTCCGCTAGATTCGATTTGGACTCTACATGTGAGAGTACAATGTCTCCTCTAGCAACATGATTTCTAATGAAGTGGTGACGCACTTCAATATGCTTGGTCCTAGAATGGTGGACTGGATTCTTGGTTAGGTTAATTGTGCTAATGTTGTCACACAACACTTGCACACCTTTGTAGCTTAATCCATAGTCCTCTAGAGTATGAATCATCCACAACAATTGTGATACACTCTCTCCCATGGCGATATATTCTGCCTCGGTCGTGGAGAGAGCAACACAATGTTGCTTCCGACTTGACCAACTAACTAGTGATGAACCTAGGAATTGGCAACCCCCACTTGTGCTTTTCCGATCCAACTTGCATCCGACATAGTCGGAATCGGTATAGCCAATTAGGTCAAAAGACTCGGTACGGGGGTACCAAAGACCAACTCCAATTGTGCCCTTAAGGTATCTCAAAATCCGTTTAACAGCAATTAAATGAGATTCCTTGGCACATACTTGATACCTAGCGCACATACCCACAACAAAAAGTATATCAGGTCGACTAGCTGTGAGGTATAGCAAACTACCTATCATGCTCCGGTATTGAGTTAGTTCAACAGGTTTACCACTCTCATCCTTGTCTAATTTTGTGTTTGTAGCCATGGGAGTGGTAACTTCCTTCGAATCACTCATGTTAAATTTTCGGAGCATCTCTTGAGTATACATTGATTGGTGCACATGGATTCCATCACGAGTTTGCTTGATTTCAAGTCCAAGGAAGAAAGTCAACTCTCCCACTAGACTCATCTCAAATTCACTCTCCATGTGTCCAATAAACTCATTCAAATAGCCCTTATTGTTTGAGCCACAAATTATGTCATCGACATACACTTGGGCTACGAATATATTGTCACCATCTCTTCGTAGAAATAGTGTAGGGTCTATTTGTCCTCTAACAAAACCTTTTTCAATTAAAAATGTCGACAACCGCTCATACCAAGCTCGGGGTGCTTGTTTAAGGCCGTAAAGTGCCTTTTGAGCTTGAACACGTGGTTTGGAAATTCGGTACTCTCAAACCCCGGAGGTTGTTCGACATAGACCTCTTCTCTTATTAAACCATTTAGAAAGGCCGATTTGACATCCATTTGATATAGCTTAAAACCTCGATGTGCTGCAAATGCAAGCATCAATCGGATGGATTCTAATCGTGCCACGGGAGCATAGGTCTCATCATAATCAAGGCCTTCAACTTGACTGTAGCCCTTGGCTACTAAGCGTGCCTTGTTCTTATGATTTCTCCCTTATGGTTCAATTTATTTTTGAAGACCCATTTGGTTCCAATAATGGTGGTCTTCTTAGGTCTAGGGACTAAGTCCCAAACTTGACTTCTTTCGAATTGACCTAGTTCATCTTGCATGGCAATGATCCAATCGGGATCATTTAATGCCTCATCAATTTTTCTAGGTTCAATTTCGGAAATTAGGGCAACTTCATTAGCCTCATTTCATAAGAATGATCTAGTCCTAACCCCATGGTGGATGTCTCCAACAATTTGATCTTGGGGATGACTAGAGGCTAACCTAGTTGTCCTTGGTGTTGGTGGTGTTTCTTGAATGGTGTCACTAGACACAAGCTCAGCCTCAGGATCCAGCTGACCTATGAGTTGTCTAGGCTCACCATCATCAGACTCATCACCACCATCTACAACATTTGGACTTTCATCCAAACCCAGTTGCCTGAGTTTGAATTGAGCTCCTTCAACATCTTCTGGTTGATTATTTGCTTTTGGAATTTCTTCAAAGACAACATCAGAAGACTCTTCAACCAGTCTAGATTTCTTGTTGTAGACTCGGTAGGCTTTGCTGACTAGGGAGTACCCGACCAGTATCCCTTCATCAGCCTTTGCCATGAACTTTCCAAGGTGGTCCTTGGTGTTTAGGATAAACACCTTACAACCAAACACCCTAAGATGTTTAACCGTAGGTGGTTTTCCAAACCAAAGTTCATGAGGAGTCTTTCCTAAGAATCCATGGATGAGGACTCGGTTTTGCACGTAGCAAGCTGTGTTTACAGCTTCGGCCCACAAGTACCCTGGTAATGAGTACTCATTGAGCATGCTTCGTGCAGCCTCTCGTAGGACTCAGTTCTTCCTCTCTACAACACCATTTTGTTGTGGTGTTCTAGGAGTGGAGACCTTATGCCTATATCCTCTATCTTGACAAAACTCTAAAAATCGTTGGTTTTGAAATTCACCTCCATGATCACTTCTTATTGTTTTAATTGTTGATGATTTTTCGTTTTCAACTCTTCTACAAAAAGAAATGAAAACATCTAAGGTTTGATCCTTATACTTTAGAAAATATGTCCATGTATATCTAGTAAAATCATCAATGATAACAAAATAATATCTACTATCATTCAAAGATATTATGGTACTACAATCAAACAAGTCCATATGAAGTAAATCTAATGCGGTAGAAGTACTTACAGTGCTTTTACCTTTATGTGCAGATTTTGTTTGCTTACCCATTTGACATGCATCACAAAGTTTGTCCTTTTCATACTTGATGCTTGGTAAGCCACGGACTAGTCCCTTGTTGGCTAACTTCCGGATATTCTTCAAGTTCACGTGTGCTAGTCTCCGGTGCCAAAGGGTGGATTCATCTTCTCTTGACATGAGACACTTAGCAAAAGCATTAGTAGCACTTTTAAAGGAAACTTGATAAATGTTATCTACTCTTATTCCTACTAGTACCGTGTCAAAGTTGTCATGTTGTCTAACTAGACATTGACTTGATTTAAAATCAATTGTGTAACCCGCATCACACAATTGACTGACACTTAGGAGATTAAATGTCATCCCCTTGACTAGAAGGGCATTCTTAATCCTAAGACATTCGGATATTTGAATGTCTCCTATTCCTATAACCTTAAGACTACCATTATTTCTAAAGGAAACATTACCTCTATTTTTGCATTGATTTATCACCGGTCATGTGTTTGGAGCACCCACTATCAACGAACTAAGTTGATAGATGCTCCCCCTCAATCACAACCTACACAATTCGAAAAATAGAAGATTTAGGTACCCAAACATTGGGACCTAAACAATTCAAAAAATAGAAGACTTAGGCACCCATGCCTTGACTACTTTTCTTTGAATCCTAGGTGTCTTAGATTGTCTAACATCAGTCCTAGACATTAAGGACACAAATGATGGTTCTTTGGGTCGGTAACCAATACCGGCCCTATTGTAAACCGCCCTTTGGGCATTCAAAATCATGTCTAGAGTTTTTGAGCTAGTTGAGAATTTCTCAAGAACACTCTTGAGTCTCTCAACTTCAGTCTTCAATGATTTATTTTCATCCTCAAGCATTTCAACATGTAAATCATCTACATCCTCATCCCTAGAGGATTTTAACTGTTCAACTTCTAATTGCAATGATTTACCCTTAATTTTTGGCTTTTTCAACAAATCGGTTAAGCATGCAATTGTTCTATAGCATTTTTCAAGTTCGGGAGTGATTACCTCTTCATCATCCGAAGATGATGAAGCCGTGTTTGAGGAGTCGGAGGATTCATCACTGCTCTCATCTCCCTCAATTACCATAAGTGCCACATGCCGTGTACTCTTTTCATCCTTCTCCTCTTCGGATGAACTTGAGGAGGATTCATCCCAGGTGGCCTTCAATGCCTTCTTCTTCTTCTTGGATTTATCCTCCTTCTTCTTGGATTTCTCCTCCTTCTTTAGCTTTGGGCATTCACTCTTGAAGTTCCCTTTCTTACTACATTCATAACACGTAACATTAGACTTATCAATCTTAACTTCACTAGGGTTACCTTTACCCTTGAAGCGCCGGCTCTTCCTCATCATCCTTCTAACAAAATTTGCCATCTCGGAGGAAGAAGACCCGCTGCCATCTTCCTCGGATTCGGATTCGGATTCGAATAAGGATGAAGATGAAGAGACTTCCTTCTCCCTTCTTCTCCTTCTTCTTCTTAGTCTTTTCTCCTACAACTAAGGCAATCCCCTTCTCCTTGGGGCCTTTGTTAGCCATCTCATGTAGTTCCATCTCACAAAATAAATCATCTAACTTTACAATTGATAGATCCTTAGAAACTTTGTAGGCATCCACCATGGATGACCACAAAGCGTTCCTTGGAAAAGCTTTAAGCACATACCTTACAAGGTCACGGTTCTCGACCTTTTCATCAATGGAATAGAGACCGTTGAGGACTTCCTTGAACCGACTATGTAGTTCACTCACCGTTTCATTCTCCTTCATGGAGAGGTTTTGATGTTGGTTGAGAAACAAGTCCCTCTTGGCGATTCTTGAATCTCGGGTGCCATCATGGAGTTCAATGAGCTTATTCCACAAATCCTTTACACTCGTAAAGGGACTAACCTTGATGAGTTGGTCTTTGTTCATGCCACATTGCAAAGTTACTACCGCCTTCGCGTCGACTTCACTTTTCCGGGTTTGCTCAGCAGTCCAACGCCAAGATTTCAATTCTTTTCCTTCATCATCCTTTGGAGGTGTAAAACCCTCCTTCACAGCGAACCAAGTATTGATGTCCATCTTTAGATAATACTCCATCTTCGATCTCCAATATTGAAAATCTGCTCCATCGAAGAAGGGAGGTCGGGTGGTGGAAAAACCTTCTCTCAAAGCCATTGTTGATATCTCTCGGTTGTTAATCCGCTTGAACAGAGCCCCAAGCTCTGATACCACTTGTTGGAACATGGATGGCTAGAGGGGGGTGAATATAGCCAGACAATTGAACTTTAGAACTTTTCAAGTTTTCTGCACTTAAACGTTTAGAAGCACAGCGGAAGCAATAAAAATAGAGTATGTAGAATTTAAACCCTAAGCTAAGAACAACCACCAAACGCTAACAAAGAGGATTTACAAGGTTCGGGGATAACTTGCCCCTACTCCTTGGCATGCCCGTAAGGTGGGAGATCCCTTGATCGTCGGCAGATCAAGCCCCGAAAAATTCGGATAAAATGCAACCTCCTTCTCGGTGGAGTAACCTCTCCATAGCATTTCGAAATGAATCAAGTATAAAGCACAGGAAACACAAGAAGGATCTTACTTAGCACTTAGAACCACAAGAACGCAAACAAGCTTCTCCCGAGCTCCACTCAACGCAGATCTCACGTAAGAACTCCCTTCTTCGTGTCTTCTCGCTGATGGACTCGCCAAGTTTCTTGCTTCTCTTTCCAAGTGCTCAAGTAACAGGAGGTTGCTTTAAAGATCATAGTTGCTTGCTCAAGATAATGGAACAGAGTTGTCGCAAGAGCACAATATGAGATGTCGCAAGAACACAAGCTGTCACATTACTGAGACTTGTTCGCCACCAAGTACTTAAGTCTCAGCTCACTGATCGCTAGGTCACCACCTCACTGCAGCCTCCAGCTGCTCACCTACAACAGCCAGCTACCACTGAGCTCTCCTGGGCTCCCTGAGCTTCCCTCAGCCAAGCCCCAGTCAGCAGCTCCAGCATTGCCAGCATCCGTTGCACCCTGAGATGGAAAACGGACAAACCTGCGATAGTGAAAACCTTCGTTTGAATTCCCTTGGATGATCCCTGAGTCACCTACACACTTAGTTGCTCATTAGGGCAGAAAATCAACAGAAAATCAAAGTATCAGAAGGTTAGAGCAGATATCAACAGTGTATCAGAAAAAGCAGATGCGAACAGACGCGATCAGAGCGTCTGACAGTGCATTTTGAATTAAAGTGATCGGTCACCGAACTGATCAGAATGATCCCAGACCGATCAGGCTCCAGCCTGATCGGTCCCTAGTCAGAAACCTGGAATCGCAAGCTTGTATGATCGGTCACCCTGACCGGTCACCAGATCGGTCACCACACCGATCCAGAAATCTGCTTGCCACAATCCCGCCTGAAACGCACTGCTGATCGGTCACCAGACCGATTAGGACACTCCCAGTCCAATTAGGCTCCAACCTGATCGGTCAGGGTGAGAAACCTCACGACAATTGATCATTCAGATTGATCGATCATGGTTTCTCCCTGATCGGTCACCTGACCGATCAGGAGTCGAACAGCAGTTTTGCCAAAGTTACTGGAAGCTCCCTGATCGGTCACCAGACCGATCAGACATCGACTGGATCGGTCACCAGACCGATCCACGAGGGAACTTCGTGCCAACTTCCCTGATCGGTCACCAGACCGATCCAGGCAAGGCCAAACCCACTCTAAGTCAAGAGAACTGGCTCCCAGCCTCTCCTGACTCGTGCTTAGTCCCTCAGACCAAGACTCCGTGCCCAGCTTCACTCACCGGGACTTCAGTCAACCTGGCTTCACTCACCAGGACCTGGCTTCACTCACCAGGATTTCAGTCAACCTGGCTTCACTCACCAGGACCCGGCTTCACTCACCGGGGTTTCCAATCACCTAACCCTCCGAGTTAGGAATTTCCACACCTAGCCCTCCAAGCTAGGACTTTTCCACACCTAACCCTCCAGGTTAGGATTTCAACCACCTAGCCCTCCAAGCTAGGACTTTTTCACACCTAACCCTCCAGGTTAGGACTTTTCACACCTAACCCTCCAAGCTAGGATTTTTCCACACTTAACCCTCCAGGTTAGGATTTCATCCACCTAGCCCTCCAAGCTAGGACTTTTTCACACCTAACTCTCCAGGTTAGGACTTTTCACACCTAGCCCTCCAAGCTAGGACTTTTCACCAACCTAGCTTCTCAAGCTAGGACCTGACCCTCCAAGCCAGGCTTTCATCAAACCTAGTCCCACTAGGTATGCCTAGTCCACGACCAGGACTTAATCATAATCATCTAATCAACCAAAACTAAAATTGGTGTCAACACCAAAACAACAATCAGAGTCAGACTGCATCAACAGCTGATAGATGCATTACCTGGAGACAGGAGAGGATCTAGATGTCAGTGTTGGCGTTGGGATTCCTCCCTATATCCCCGGATTAAAATTCTATAGATTAGAAATAATCCGGATAGTGAAAGAAAATTTGCCGAATGACCTACTTCATCATCATGCTTTTCGATTGAGTGATTGCTTGGACAAGCTTGTTGTTCAAGCAATCAATCTCCTTTATCGAATAGTTGTGGAAAAGAAGATGAAGATTTGGATCACCGGTTCTTGTGTTTAATTCGGGATCCAAGTAAATAAGCAAAATACTATAATAGCATGACAAATCAAAAGTTATACCTCTTGATTTACCTCTTGATCTTCTATTGTATTCATATCCTCTTCTTGGATGTCGTGTGGGCGAGAATCTTCCAAGAAACCAAGCCACCAAAACCACCACCCTTCTTCCTTGCCTTCTTGTTGCCGCCGACCCTAGCCCTTCCTTGTGAAGGCGCTCTGACCCTAGGAGGAGATCCTCCTTGCGCCGACCAAAGGAGAGAAGAAGAAGAAGAAAACTAGCTCTTCCTTCTCCCTTGCTTGAACCCTAGCCACACACCCACCTCCTCTAGTTGCCGGTGCTGCAAGCCAAAGAGAGAGAGAGAGAGAGAGGGAGAGAGGGAGGAAAGAATAGGTTATTAGGTTTTCTCTTGATGGCTTATGAGGGTATTTATAGGCTACAATAGGGACCATAAGGAGGAGTTGGTTTTGGTCTCCTAACGGATCCTCAACCCGATCCGTTAATAATAACCTGCTCCACTAATGGGTTATTATTGAATTACCGCACTAACCCCATAATAAAATATGAGCTCCTTCTTATTATGTGTACATCATCTCCCCGTGATTACGATATCGTATGTCCGTTAATTAATTAAATTACTGACAATTTAATTAATTAACATCTAACTTTAAGAGTAGTACCACTCAACTTCATTATCATGTCGAACCAAGTCTACCTGTAGGGTTTACATGATAATCCTTATCAGCTCCTCAAGGGGATATCATCACCCTAAATAATTAGGATATGATTTCCTCTTATAATCAACGACACACCATATAAATAATATTATTTCCTAATTTACGGGGCCTATTGATTTAACGAATAAATCTCGCCTATTGGTAAATTAAAGAAATAAATATTAAGTGCATCTCGCCTATTTATTTTATATTTATGATGACCGAGCCATCGTATGTGTTGTGAGTCGTATATAAATGTCCCAACTTATCCGCCATATAGGGGAGATATTGGCCAATTTTCAAGCAAGCATGGGCCTCTGCCGGTGTGACATAGAATGTCGGTACGTTTTATATGTTTATTAATCTATACATTATAGTACTTAACATGTTCTACTCTACCATGCCATAAATACGAAAACTCAAGCATATAAATGGAAGAGCTTTTAATTTTATTTATCTAAGGCTTAATCATTATTACATTGAGCTTCAATAACCCATTAGTTACATAGCTTTTTTCTACAAATATTTCTTTATTGGACGATACAACTCTATTCAACTCGAAAACAATATAAAAATCATACTTACTTAACAATGATAACTTCAAAATTCAAAGAACGCCACTGCAGAGTTGAAAGCCCGGGTTACAACGTTAGAGAATTCGATGCTAGTTTTGTTGGTGCAAAAAGCATCAAACATAAACAGTCAACCTCTAGTGTTTCGATGTTTGACAATATACCAAGGTCTGGTCAAAGTGATTAAGGATTAAGCCAAATAGGACATAATGCTTGGTAGTGTAAACTCAGGTTTGATTAGTTTGACCAAAGGATTAGCCAAACAAGACCTGATGTTTGGCAGAGTGATTAGTACCCAGGGTTGGTCAGTTTGACAAAGGGTTAGCCAAACATGACTTGCTTCTTGGCAAAGTGATCAAACTTAGATCTGATATGTTTGACAACATACCGAGATTTGGTCAGTTAGAATAAGGGTTAGCCAAACAAGATCTGATATTTGGTAGAGAACCCAGGGATGGTTAGTTTAACCAAAAGGATAATCCAAACAGGACTTAATGTTTGGTAGAGTGATTAAACTTATCTGGTTAGTTAGACCATGGGCTAAGCCAAACAGGACCTAATGTTTGTCAGAAAGAAATCTAGTCAAGATTAAGATGGCTAGTAAAGAAGTCCTTATCGAGTCACGAAGTCCTAGTCTAGGATTGTGCACGAAGACCTGGCCGAGGGTGGGGCACCAAAGTTCTGGTTCGAGGAATTGGGCACGAAATCCTAGTGAATAAAGCTAGGTCCTAGTGAGTGAAGCTAGGAGGACGAAATCCTAGTGAGTGAAGCTGGGTCCTAGTGAGTGAAGCTAGGTGCATGAAATCCTAGTGAGTGAAGTTGGATAAAAGTCCTGGTGAGTGAAGTCAGGCAAGGTAAAGTCCTAGTGAAGCTTAGTAGTGGGAAACCATAAGTAGTTGACCTTAGGTAGAAAAGTCTTGGAGAGTTGACTTCAAGCGAAAGCCTAGTAGATCAGGTAGACTTATAGAATTTAGGCATAGGATTGTTTGTTTGTCTTGTGTTTTGCTTGTCTTGCAGGAACCTGGAGCTGGAGGCAAGATAGGAGAGCAAACGCAAACGAACAAGGTCCGGGTCAAGAGCTCCCGGGCGCCCTCAAGGCATGGGGGCACCCCCATGACCCGGACGCCCCTATGGATGGGGGTGTCCGAGAGGCCATCCTTATCCTTGCGTGCCCTGTTCGCTGGTTGGATCAGATTTGATGACGTGGAGGTGACCTGATAGCTCTCGGGTGCCCGGATGACTACTATATAAGAGGATTCGAGTCAAAGTTTCAGAACATCAATTTCTCCATTCGACTACTCATTCTCTGCAAAGAAAAAGTGCTAAGACGAAGCTCTGCGACCAAGGAGACTCATGGAACAAGTGCGTGACGCTTTGGACTTCTAGAGTTGGTTGAGATCTACACTTTTGATTTTATTTATTATAAGTTGTACTGTTCTTATTTTATATTTGTGCTGGTACTCAAAACTGTAAGACGGGTTTCTCAGCCTCCGAAAAACTTCTGGAAAGGGGACCACTAGTGGATGGGCGCTTCCTGTGATTAGGCATTGGACGTACTTACCCTGGGGGGTTGGGAACCAAGTAAATCCCGCATGTTCTTGTTGTTTCTTTTGTTCTTATTTATTAGTCTGTTGCATACTAACACTCTTGATAGAAATAAAGAATGAACGAACGAACAACAGAGATTCCAACAACAGGTAAAAGTCGATATTCACCCCCTCTATCGACGCTACCGATCCCACAATTTGTATCATAGCATGTGGCTCTGATTGGAATCACCACCGAAGGAGCAAGAAGGCCAAGAATTGAGGGGGAGTCAACGGGTGAAAATAAAAGGGTATCTTTTATTATGTCTAATTTTAAATTTCATTTAATCTATTTCAAGTGCAGCGAGAAAAGACACTATAAAAATAAGTGTCATACTCGTAAGATTCGAACACTACTAGCGGCAATATAGATACCAGTGCCAAGAGTCCAGAGGGACAAGAGCAACATCAGGTGTTTCAAGTGTTAGATACATGGACACTACAAGGACCAATGTCTAGAATGGAGGAAAGACAGATCAACACTACCAAAAAATGCGAGAATGGTACGAAATTTTAATTCTTGTAGAAATATCTCTGTTAGCTTAGATTCAAATTTGCATGATAATTTTCTATCCAAAAATACCCCTATGCATTCGAACGTAACTTTTAATTTTACAGATAAATTAGATTTTCTGCATAGTAAAGTTAATGTATTGCATTATAAATTAGCTAGTAATGGACTCAAATCAAACATTGATAATATTAAAATATTAAATATTTATTTCTTAATCTTTAATATTAATGCTATATTTTTAAAAAGTAATTCTAACATTATAAATAATTTTTTAGATAATCCTAATAATCAGAAATATAATTATGAAACATTAATTAATAATAATACTAATAATTTACAAGATAAAAATAAAATTTTAATTAATAATTCTGAAGATAATTCTAATAATTTTTAAGATAATAATGAAACCTTAATTAATAATTCTGAACATAATTCTAATAATTTTGAAGATAATAATGAAACTTTAATTAATAATTCTCAAGATAATTCTAATAATTTTGAAGATAATGATAAAATTTTAATTAGTAATTGAGAAAAATATTCTATTTTTTTTTAAGATAATAATAAAATTTTAATTAATAATTCGGAATATAACTCTGAAAATGAAGATGAAGATGATTTTTAAGATAAAGATGAATTCATCAAAATTGAAGCTATAATTAAAAAACCTTATAAGAATTCAAATAAAATAGAAATATTAAATAAACTTGAAAACTTAAAATCTAAAGAAATAATAGATAAATCAGACTTAATTGAATTATTGAAAATGCTACAATTAGACCCAAAATTATTGATTGATTTTTAAAAAATTTAAATCTCAATTAAAATCTCAAATTCTAATTAAAAATTTAAATCTTAATTAATAAACTAAATCTCAAATTCTAATTTAATTCTTAAAAATTTAATCTTAATAAATAATAAAAAATCTCAAATTTTAATAATAAGTTAATTCTTAAAATATTGAAATCTAATCTTAAATTCTAATCATAACAATAATTCAACTTTGATTAGAAATTCAAAATTAAAACCTTAATTTTAAATTCTAAATTCATGAATTAAATTCTAATTAATTACCTTTAATTAAGAAACTAAAGTAAAATTCTATTCAACTAGAGCAATCAACTTAATAATAGCAGATGTGTCAAAGTGGGTTGACACATTCGCAAGTTCACATGGTTTATATCAAATCGAGAATTTGATACTTTATTAGAAATCTAATCAAAATGATTTGACTTGATTGACTCATGCATAACTGTCATGCTCATGCATCTGCTTATTTTTATATATATACATATGTCATGTCATTCATACTAGTTTATTTTTGCTTAATCTAGAATGGCTAGATAGGAAAAAGATTGGTTGGGACTTGCCTAACATAATACCTGGGTGGGGTGAGATGATAGTACATTAGGAAAACTTAGTCTAGGAAGTCAGAAGGGTAAGGACCTAGTGAGTTGAGCTTGAGCCATGAATGAAACAAAACTTACCTGATCTTTCTTATCTGAGTTGTCTTGATGTAGGTAAATCAATTTCTCCCAAATCTCTCTGGCACACCCAAATGAGCCAACTAGCTTGAGTTGTTCGTTGGTTAGAGCACACTGAAGAATCACAGTTGCCCTTGCATCTGTCTCGATTTGGTTGAGCATTGGTTCATCCAGTTTGTCCCACGCAATTGATAGTTCATCATCAGTAGGGAGGGAGAACCCTGTTTGAATGATCATCCATATGCCCATATGGGCCTTTAAATGGAGTTCCATTTGACTTCTCCAAAAATCAAAATTCTCCTCGGAGAATAGGGGTGGATGAGACTGTTCCACTCTTGGTTGGCCATTAAAATTTTCTGAAAAATTAAAAAACTTGTCCCAAGACTAGGTCTTGGATTAGTAGTGCGGGAAAAATATTAATCATGGAAAAAGATCGAGAGGGGTTGCACCAACCTCGATTAACGAGAAAATTCGAGTGAAAAGAATTAAAAATTCATAAATCCGAAAAAAACTTCTCAAACTGGTGGTTGCACCAAGTTTGAGCCACCCGCTCTGATACCACTTGTTGGATCGGAGTAAATCGATAGAGGGGGGGTGAATATCGATCGAAAAATTTTCGAACAATTTAAGAGAAAAACGCAGCGGAAAGAGTAAAACAAGAGTCGCTAACACGGTTTGTTTTACTTGGTTCGGAGTCACGGTCAGCTCCGACTCCAAGGCCCACGGTCCTTGACCGTTTACGTTGGGCAATTCTATATTCGTAGAAATGATTACAGTTTCGAGTACAGATATAGAATCGAAAAAGAAATTACAACACTTAAGAAATGATAGCTTTTACCGACGACCGGAGAGGATGGAATTTCGCAGCAGCGGGTCGTCGTCAGCGCTTGAATCGTGAGTTCAGAGCGTGCCAGAGCATAGCGCTTGAGCGAAAGTGTTGAGAGCGAATTGAGCGAGTTGTTCTCAAGCCTTGGGGGTGAACCCCCTTTTATAGTGGTCGGCTGGGCGCCTGTGTTGAAGGGGCGCCTACACGTGGCCTCTCCTGTGCGAACTCTAATTCGCAGGCTCGGTCAGCGCTTATCCCCTTCTTTGAGGCGCCTGAGCTGACTGGGGTGCCTATGTTAACACAGGCGCCTAGCTTGACTTGGTCCAAAGGCTTTCGTGGCAGTTTGCTTCGATGGTCTTGGTTTGGCCTTGCACTGGGGCACCTGTATCCATACAGGTACCTAGCCCAGTGAGGCGCCTCCTTCCAATGAGGCGCCTAAGCTGCAGAAATACCGTCCCTTCGTTTTCTGTAACCAGGGTTAGTTCCAAAACACAAGAAGCAAATATATGATATGTTAGACATTCTTTACAGCCTAAGATGTCTTAGTTCTGACTTTGGGTCTCCCAAATGGAACCCTAGGTCGAACCGATACCTAATGTTCCCTCTACGGGGAACGCATCCTCACCTACTCTTCTCATGAGAAATTACCTTTTTGCCAACCGGCTCCTCCGGTTGGACTTTTGCCCAGCTTCACTCACCAGGTCTTCGGTGCCCAGTCCTTGACCAGGTCTTAGCGTCCAGCTTCACTCACCAGGTCTTTGGTGCCTAGTCCTCGACCAGGTCTTAGTGCCCAGCTTCACTCACCAGGTTTTATTGCCCAACTTTAGGTCAGGACTTAGTTGCCCAGCTCGCGGCCAGGACTTAGTTCCCAATTCAATGAACCAGGACTTAGTGCCTAGTGTACCTAGACTTTCCTGCACACTTAATCAACTTGTTAGATCATAACCAAATCTTAACTTCTGAACCCTTTGCCATTATCAAAACAAAGGTTTGACTTTGGTGCTTCCGGTGTTAGTAGGAGCCCTAGAGCCAATTATGTGATGATTGACTAGAGGCATTTTTGTATCATATTTTATTATTAATAAAGACATGTTTGGTTATTATACTTACTTTGTATTCTGTGCCGAATTACTAAGTATAATAATGCCCTTGTGTAGTAGGTTCATATCTACATTATATCAATTGGTTGAATCGATAGTGAGATAATGTAGAGAACACTACACTAAATTATTCCCATGAGAAACTTTCATAGATTGTCATATGAGTGTCATAGACTTTCTCATGTGACTATTGGTATGAATAGTCCTTAGACCTGAAGTCACTACGGTTCCCTACATAAGGAGTTATGTACTTTGGTATCGTCAAACGTCACCCGTAACAGGGTGGACTATAAAGGCGATCACTGGGTATGTAATGAATTCTGCGGAGGGATGTGAGTGATGTATATGGGATCTATCCCTCCCATATGACGGGAGTGATATCTGTGGGCCCCTTGATCGAGTAGGACTACTGAAACGCATGACCATGCTGATCAAATGAGTCAGTATGAGATATTGAGCTCATTTTATTCGAGTGAGTCTACTCGGGGATCAAGAAACACAAGATTGATTGAAGATGACACGGTCTATGCCTCATTGGTCAATCTAGATATCAAGGATAGAAGGACAAGGTCATACATTATCATAGTCACGGAGGTTTAGTCGGATCTAGACTTTTCTTGTTACTTGGGTAGCAATGATGCATTGCTAGATGCCGCTCATTGCTTATGTGTCTAAAGTGTTTAGGCAGATTGCCAACGTCACGAGAACCTATTGGGTCACACACAAAGGACACAATGCTTCGGGAATGTTGATCGGCAGATCTGAGCCCGAGTTGGGAACTCGGGAGATCTGAGCCCGAGTTGGGAACTCGGGAGATCCGAGCCCGAGTTGGGAACTCGGGAGACCTGAGCCCGAGTTGGGAACTCAGGAGGTCAGTTCGGGGGACTCAAGTTGGGAACTCGAGAGAGACCGAGTCGGAGCTCGGCGGGCCGAGTCGGAGCTCGGCGGACCGAGTCGGAACTCGGCAGATTGGGTCGGCACTCGGCAGACTAGGTCGGAGCTCAGCAGACTGGGTCGGGAGCTCGCCACTCGGGAGACTTGGTCGGGAGACCAAGTCGGAAGCCCGAGAGACCCGGTCGGAGTTGCATGGAGGAAAGAGAAAAGTCTCTTTTCATTGGATGAAAAGATTCTTTTCTTGCATAGGAAAAGATGAAGAGCCACATAAAAAGATGTGCTCTTTATTGGGAAGCCAAAGACACACAAACCTCTTCATATTCATGGGATGATTATAAAAGAGGGTCTTGTGACTTTGGATGAGCTCTCCTTCCTCTTGCCTTAGCTCTTCCCTTTCCCTTCCTCTCTTCTTCCTCTCCTCCCCTTTGGCCGAAACCTTATTGTAAGGTTCTTGGTGTTCTGCGAGCTACCTCAAGTTGCTAGCACAACTAAGGTAGCTCTCTCGAAGTTGAGAGATTGTGTCCGTGTGGATACGAATAGAGGCACGGACGCTTGAACGTGCAAGAGATCCGGCGCATTTTGGACGAGCGGGATAACCGAAGGGCACGCTTCAAAGGTATAAACAGTAGATAAATCTATTAGATAGATAGCTTTGTACGAGTTTTCTTTCACATGGATCGCTCGTGGGTTCTTGTTTCCGCTGCGTTTTTATTGTTTTGTGCCGGGAGAACCCAACATCCGGCACCAACAAAATCTAGTCAGGATTAAGATGACTAGCAAAGAAGTCTTTATCAAGGCAAGAAGTCCTAGTCGAGGATTGGGCACGAAGACCTGGCCGAGGGTTGGGCACCGAAGTCTTGGTTCGAGGAATTGGCCACGAAGTCCTGGTTTGAGGAATTGAGCTCGAAATCCTGGTGAGTTAAGCTGGGTCCTAGTGAGTGAAGCCAGGTGCACGAAATCCTGGTGAGTGAAGCTAGGTAAAAGTCCTGGTGAGTGAAGCCAGGCAAGATAAAGTCCTAGTGAAGCTAGGCAGTGAGAAACCATAAAGAGTTGACCGTAGGTAGAAAAGTCTTGGAGAGTTGACTTCAAGTAAAAGTCTAGTGGGTCAAGTAGACTTATAGAATTTAGGTTTAGGATTGTTTGTTTGTCTTGTGTTTGGGTTGTCTTGTAAGAACCGGTATCTAGAGGCAAGATAGGAGAGCAAACGCAAATGAACAATGCCCGAGTCAGGAGCTCCCGGGCGCCCTCAAGGCATGGGGTTGCCCCCATTAACCGGGCACCCTCACGCATGGGGGTGACCCCATGACCCTGACACCCCTATGGAATGGGGGTGCTCGAGAGTCCATCCTTATCCTTGCACGTCCTGTTTGCTGGCTGGATCATATTTGATGACATGGAGGGCACCCCTATAGGCTCTCGGGCGCCCGAATGACTACTATATAAGAGGATTCGAGCCAAAGTCATTAATTTCTCCATTCGACTACTCATTTTCTCCAAAGAAAAAGTGCTAAGACGAAGCTATGTGACCAAGGAGGCTTCAGGAAGAAGTGTGCGATGCTTCGGACTTCCAGAGTTGACCGAGATCTTCACTTTTGGTTTGATTTATTATAAGTTGTACTGTTCTTATTTTATATTTGTGCTTGTACTCAAAACTATAAGATAAGTTTCTCCGCATCCAGAAAACTTCCGGAAAGGAGACCACTAGTGGATGAGTGCTTCCCATGATTAGGTCTTGGATGTACTAACCCTGAGAGGTTGGGAATCAAGTAAATCTCACATGTTTTTGTTGTGATATTTGTTCTTATTTATTATTCCGTTGCATACTAATACTCTTATTAGAAAGAACGAATGAACGACAGAGATTCCGACAAAATGTGAAAGTCGATATTTATCCCTCTTCTCTATCAACGCCACCGATCCCATAGATTTTATATCTCCAATGATTTTATCTCAACCACTAGTCTCTCCTGCTTTTCTCGATTATTTTGTGCCTGTTTTTGCCTACTGATAAGTAGGTTAAGATTATATTTTGGATATGTTGATATTGTATGATGAGATTAAGCTTTCTAAAATTGTGTGATGTTATTATATTTTGTATTTTAGAACGTATTATGTTTTGAATAAGAATCTATATTGTAATACGGATGATCGTGATATCTAGAGGTTGTAAATGTTTTTGTATTTTATAAATATTATTTGAATTTGATGTAAACAAATAACATTGGATATATATAATTTTGCCGTTAATTTAGCAATCAAATTAAAATTGATTGCTAAATTCAGTGACCAATTTAAATTTTTTATCACTATATTTAATGACCAAAGTATTGGTTCCTTATATTAAGGACCAATTGATGTCGTACAAAATAGTAATTATCATACGAATTGTAATTAGAGATGAGTTATGGAAAAAATAAGCCGAGAAATCAACAAATGAAATGCCATCTTTACGTTTTACCCAAAAAAAGAAGAAATTTTAATCACTAATAAAGATAATTTCTAGGATCAACTAAACACTTATATAGACTCAAAATACAAAAAAACAAAAGAAAAAGAAAAAAAATTAATATAAAGGAAAAAAATATCTTAATAGACTTAAAATAAAAAAAATTAAATGGAGTCAAAATCTTAAAAATTGTAAAAGATTAAATTAACTCTAAATAAAATTAAAATTTTTAGATCCTTTTGTGACGATCGTCTCGAGTTAAAAAAACTTATCCTCGAGTTAAAAAATTTATCTAGAGTTTAAAATAATATCAAGTGGTAGTTTAGAAGGAAAATTCTCTGGCATCAACTCGACACGACATGTGTTTATTGTGGATAGATGTGTGTTCTTTTTGCGCCATAAGAGTGTATGAAGTCCATCTTTATCTCATCATGACTTTTCAACTAGTGCGATGGACATACATATCCATAACTCTAGCAATATCTTAATTAATAACTAACATGATTGATTTTATGTAAAATCCCCAAGCAACAACGTAAGTTGCTATAATTACTTGATATGTTCCTGATTTAAACTTATGCAAAATGGCAGTGTAGTGAGAGGCTTGGTCTTTGTCCTTGTGAAGGGCTACATTTTGAAACCTTCTTGAAGCAATTGACTTTCAATCTCATCCACTGTATGTGCAATAGTATCTCTTCATTGACAAAGACTAGCAACAACTGTAAGTTACTATGCATTTATTGTTGAGGGCGTCGTCTGGGTAAGATGTCGGGAGGATACAAACTGATATAATTTCGTCGAGGCTAGTATTAAACACTATCTCCGTAAAATAATATTACTCCGCTACAGGTACTCACGGATAGCAGCAATTTATTTCCCAAGATACAACGATGATGTCTCGAAATAGCAACACTACAAATTTCGAGACTAGCGAACCTTCTCGTAGGCTTTTCGGACTCTGGATGCACACGATGGGATGAATGCTAATAATTTTGATGATTGAATGAATGAATCCCTCATCTAGGGAACTCTATTTATACAAGGGAAGAGATGAGGTATCCTTTGGTGAGTGGGTGTGACCTGTGGTTTAGGATTAATCTGATTGTTCGATCTGAAGGGTTGTAACCCTTCAGATAACCATTTGATCTCATCCATCAAATCTGAATGGTTGTAACCTTTCAAATCTCCCTTTGATCTCAACCGCCAGATTTGATCTGACGCTTCAGATCAAGTCTCTTTTCACCAACGGTCAGATCGTGACTCTTCACGATCAGCGCTCCAGATCGTGTCACTTGCGATCCATTACCCATCTTCGATCCAGCGATTGTCATTTGTTTGCCCAGTCAGCAGTCCAATCATTTCTCTCATCCTATCTAAGTGTCATGCATGCACTGCCACATTACATGTGACGTCGCTCGAGTGCCACGCCACCTGCAGTATAAATTTAAGCTCCTTGCGCTCATTGCGCGCGTGCGCACGTGAGCGCGTGGCAGGTGGCGGGCTCACAAGTGCGAGTACCTGCTCGTTTGTGAGAAGAAACCACCTGTGTTTCTTTAATTCCATTAATATAGGAATTCATATAAGGAAGTAAATCCCTTCTGAAATTTCAGATGTGGGCCAATCTACTTCCTTTTATATAAATTTTGGGCTAACATTAAACAATTAATCAGGTTTTGAAGTCAATTATGACTTTCATCGATTGATGACACCTTGATTTTCATTTGTAAATTCGTATTTGATCTTAATTATTTTTTAAGTACCAAATATCCAACATTCAATGTACAATAACCCATAGATGTTTAGATATGATGTATCTGTATAAAGTTCTATCTTATAAAATTGCTCACCCCTACCGTCGAGAGGAAGAGGTTGAATGGACTCACCATCACACTTTCTGTCAATGAAATCCATAATAGAAAATCAGTCTTGCGGATGAATGAGCTGACTTCTATTCAAGCTCATCTCCCAACCATACATGATCAAATGGTTGGTTCTTGTTATTCACTATTTGGTTTTTACTGCGCAACTTCTGAGGAGACACTAGTGAGCTGGAAGCTGGGTTAAATAAGTCCGTGAACTGAAACAAAGAAGCAAAAGAGAGTGAGAATGGTGTTGTGGATGTCCTGGTGAAGCCACTCTGACACTTAAATAAATATCACAGTGGTGGTGGAAAAATACGAAGAAGGTGAATGCTTGTGGAATTAGCTATTATTCTGTCATGTACCTGTAATTGTTGGTGTTTGGATGGCTAGAGAGGGGGAGGGGTGTGAATAGCCAGAAACTCAAACTATTCACTTTCTTTCAACTTTCTTTCTGTTATCAGGGGTCGCAGCGGAAAACACACAGACAGAAAGACAGATAACAAGGAACAAACTGAAATAAACAAAACACACAAACCAATTGCTAAGACGGAGATGTATAAGGTTCGGGGATAACTTGCCCCTACTCCTTGGCGTGCCCGTGAGGTGGGTGTTCCCTTGATCGTCGGCAGATCAAGCCCCGGTGAACCCCGGATATCAAATGCCTCCTTCTCGGTAGAGGAACCTCTCCACAAGCGGTTTCTAGAAGATATAAGTTAAGCTCACGAGACACTAGAAGGAATTGCTCACAAGTATGTAGCAGAAAAACTTAAGCATGAAGCTACAAAGAGCACAAACACAGCCCAGCAAAAACCCTTCTCAATTTTTCTGTCTGTTCTCCTTTATGCTCCTATGCTTCTAGCTTCGTCTTAAGCTCCTGCTCCCATCGCCAAGCTCCATCAGCATCCACTGAGCCACAGCCTGTGACTCCATGAGCACTTAGTCCACTGAAGACCTCTTCAGCTGAGCCCTCCGTCAGTCGCCAGCTGCGCTAGGAAGCCGTTGAAACCTGAAAACAGAATACATACAAACTTGCCACGGTGAAAGTTGCCATTGACTCTTCTCTTTGGTTTATATCATCCCTGTCTAACCTGCACACTCATCAGAAGCTTAGCAAAGCGTATCACAAAGAAATCGGCAGTGTATCAAAGAAAACACAGAGAAAACAGATGCGATCAAAGCGTCTGACAGCGATTTCAAATTAAAGTTACAGCTACTGATCGGTCACCAGACTTATCAGGGTAAGCCCTGAACGATTAGGCTCCAGCCTGATCGGTCCATAGTGAGAAGCTGGGATCGCGGACTTCTTGTGATCGGTCACACTGACCGATCAAGTATTGGGGATCGGTCGCCAGGCCGATCCAACAGCTGAAGACAGAACCTTTAGTTTTTTCCAACCAACGCCTCCTGATCGGTCTGGTGACCGATCAGGTTGTGCCTTGATCGGTCTGGTGACCGATCAGGTCAATCCCTGACCGATCAGGAGCCATCCTGATCGGTCAGGGTGAGAAACTCGTGATCTTTGATCGGTCACGAAGACCGATCAAGGGTTTCTCCCTCAACCATCTGATCACTCTCTGATCGTTAACCAGAACGATCAGAAGCCAAACAGAAACCTTTCTGTTCTCTCCCTGATCGATCACCAGACCGATCAGACGTCCTTGGTTCGGTCACCAGACCGATCCACAACAGGGAGTTCGTGCCAACTCCCTGATCGGTCACCAGATCGATCCAACGACTCCCAATTCAACTCTAAGTCAAGAGAACGACTCCCTAGCCTTCTCTAACTCGTGCTTAGTCCCTCGGACCAAGACTTCGTGCCTAGCTTCACTCACTGAGACTTCATTCAACCTAGCTTCACTCGCTAGAACCTGGCTTCACTCACCAGGGTTTCGGTCACCTAGCTTCACTCGCTAGGATCCTGCTTCACTCACCGGGATTTCAGTCACCTGGCTTCACTCACCAGGACCCGGCTTCACTCACCAGGACCCGGCTTCACTCATCGGAGTTTCCTTCACCTGGCTTCACTCACCAGGACCTGGCTTCACTCACCGGGATTTCAGTCACCTGCCTTCACTCACCAGGACCCGGCTTCACTCACCGGGATTTCGGTCACCTGGCTTCACTCACCAGGACCTGGCTTCACTCACCGAGATTTCAATCAACCTAACTTCACTCGCTAGGATTTCAATCACTCCGTGCCCAGTCCCCAACCAGGGCTTAATCCGAATTCACCCAACCAAACTTAAATCGGTGTCAACACCAAAACAACAATCATGCAAGACTGCATCAACAGTAATATGAGCTCCCCTCCTCCTTTAATTATACTCCATATCACGGTGGTAAAAGGTGATTCGCTCACCTCCAGTGACCCCGTTAACCTGTTCTAGGGCCAATACGGAGAAGGTAAATCACGGGGGACTATTAGCTCAAACAATGACTAGCACATAAGGGAGGACAAACACATAACTTTGTTTGGATTTGACCCCCAGAACTCTTGGTGGCAATACCTCATGTGTTACCCACTAGTCCATCTCGTGAGGACTACAGTGCTCTGTATCATATCTATGCATTAATGATGTATCTACTGTGGACAAGATAGGTGTGTCCTCTCTTGTACAGTGACGTCCAGGAAGTAGGGGTAGGAGGATGGTGTCCGACGTCCTCTAACAAACTGTACAATGTAACAATAAGCACTATTATTTGGAGTGGGTCGTCCCATGAAACTCTAAGGTTGTTGGGTTACTGGGCCTAGAAGAGGCTTCTTGGGCTACTGGGTCCAGAAGGGGCTTCTTAACCAAATAGAGGAAGCCTTGTATCACCGGGCCTGCAAAGATAAGGATTGTTTACTAAGTAGGATTATGATGCTCCACTCAGATGAATATGCCAACCTGTTCGGGGGATTATATGGTCCTGCTCAGCAGATTATGTTGTGCTCCACTCGGAGGCAGCTTGAGAACATTTGCTGCTCCGTTCGTGTGAGGATACCACTCCACTCAAGTAGCAATGGTTGTTCTGCTTGGCGGGATTATGATGCTTCACTAGGAGCTAGCTTGGGAGCATTTGCTGCTCTGCCCAGGTGACGACGCTGCTCTGCTCGGGGAGCAATGGTTGTTCCGCTCAATGGGAGTATGATGCTTCGCTCGGAACCAGCTCGGGAGCATTTGCTGCTCCGCTCAAGTGAGGATGCCGCTCTGCTTGGGGAGCAATGGTTGTTCCGTTCGGGGGAGTCTCCTCGACACCCAACGAGGGAGATAGGGTTTATGTTCTAACCTAGGGATGTTGATCGTCCTCTCGGCCGCTTCACTGTCCTCTTTGATTGACGCACCTGATTCATCTTTGGCCTTGTTCCATGTGGTGGTCAAGGTTATTCGCCGTATTACCTCTGTATCAATGGTCTATTCCTATTGCATCTGGGGAATGAACTGAATGTGAAATGGAACCTTTGAACGCCCTAATGTGTCCTCTTGTCCCTCATGCTGCATTAACCACCATAGATGAGTGTCGACAAGCCAGAGGTAGAGAAGGTCTCATCTTTCACCTTATTGAGTGCACCCCCAATCTTTTTCTTCTTCTTCTTCCCGTAAACTAACTGAAACCCGTCTTCTTCCAACTCCATTGGCATAGTCTTCTCACCTACTTCTTCCGCTTCTTCCAAGCTCTTAAACTCATCCATCGAGATTGCAAGACGATCAAGTAATTCGTCATTGAGGCCAACAAGCCATTTGCATGCCTCGTAAAGATCGTTTGGCAATTTCGGTGGCTTCTTGCTGCCCCAGAGATTATCCAAAGAAACATCGAGGAAGACTTAGATTTCTCCTTAATCTCCTCTATGACTTTGAACCCACGAGGTCTAGAGATTAAATCCTGATAAAGACAGGTGCTTGTCTTCCCTCCCTTTATGCATTAGTTATTATAAGGGTAAGTAGTTCTCATGATTTATTACCTCCATATTAGCCCTGGACGGATTGACGGAGAGTCTTGAGGGCAAGTGAATCACTTTTTACCAAACATGATAGGGGCTTTGAACTTATCGAAGTCAATGAAGAAGTGAAAGTCTTTAGCCAACTGGAATATTTCGGGATTGAGACGAGGCTTTGGCAGCAAGCAGTATATATCTCCTCGTAAAAAACTAAATCACTAATTATTTCGATCTTATCATTCACATCTTCCTTATAATAAAAAATTCCCTCCCTCTTGTCAAACCAATTAAAGAATTTCTTGGTCCACAATGCATCAAAAAACTTGAAAAGTTCAAGTGAAAATCCAATATTTCTTTATAGTTTCTTTCAACCATGATTTTCACGATTATGAGAGTTTTAAAAGATAACATAGAATTAAGATAAGGGGTCTGCAACTTTTAAGATCTCATGTTCCTAAATGATGGAATAATTCTTTGACTTATCTCAATCATCGTCACGACCTAAATGCACGATAATAGTGCTCAGCTTTTTCAATCTAAACCAGCCTATTGCGATCGTACCTCAATCAAGACAATCTTCCATTGAATCAGATGAGCTTTGATATCATCAATGATGAAGTTGTCACGTATCTCCATTTCACGATTTATCCTCATTGACCGATGAAGACTGTGGGATGAAGTTGTCACGTATCTCCGTTTCACGTACCTCAATCAAGACAATCTTCCATTGACCGGCTGTGGAACAGAGTCGGTTGAAGGCTGTGGGATAAGGTCGGTCAGCCAAGCGGATTAGTCAGGCGCAAGCCTGGATATCCCTTATAAAAAAAAACGATGAGCTCTGATATCAATTGACACGGGATAAAATAGCGATATTTATGTCATGAATTATAGTTAAAAAGGAATTATAAAAAAATAATAATATGAGAAATTGATATGCGAAGAGAAATTATTATCTCTAGATTTTATAAAAAAAATTATATTCGATAACCAAGATATTTCCTAACTTTATATAAATCAAAAACACTAAATTGTCAAAAAAAAAGTAATATAAAGGAAACGTCTTAATAGATTAAAAATTAAAAAAAAATCCTAAACTAATTAAAAATCCTAAAAATACAAAAAAAACTAAAATAATTAAAAATAAAATTTTCAGATATTCCTATCCTAGATTTTAAATTCAATCGTTAATTATTTTACTGAATTTTAATCCCAAATCTTATTATGATGACGATGAACAAATGCGTTTCAACAACTAGAAGAGTAATTATTATTGATCTGATTTATTTTGAAAAAATTATTGATCTATTTAAATACGTGTATGCCCGGTCCAAGCCAAGATAAATAAAGGACAAGTCTTAAATTTAAGCACATAGTCCAAGCCAAAAAAAAAAGAAAAGAAAAAAAAGACCTCATATCTGACTTTTAATTAGTATCAGATATTCCGTTCTTTTGATCAATATGATAACGTCGAATCTCAAATATTTTTTCATTCATTAATTTTGAGATAATATATATGTTTGACTCCATAAAATTAAGTTTCCAACTAATTATTAAAATAATTTTCAAAATATTTATAATGAACGATCTATTAATAGTGAACAATCCATTAGAAGTAATGTTTTTCACTGATTAATTTTTAAAATAATTAAATTAGTCTCATAAAATTTTTTAATCGATCATCAAACTAAATTATAAAATATTTATAACTGAACCATGAATCTAATATCTCATTGGTATAATTGAGAGTAGAATTATAAATACTAGGAGACTAAAGAATACCCTGTCGTTGTAGTGTAATCCGGAGATATTTTATATTTTAATGTTTTTAGTTAATTAATTAATTATTATTATTTTAATTAATATTAGGTATTTAATTTATATGGATTAATATTGAATGTCATCGAACCACTAAAATTTGTCACCGTTATATTTCTTATTTTAAAGCTTATATAAATGGTAAAAATATATTGTTAATAATATTTTATTCGGAATATTTATTAACACTATTATTTTCTCAGTCATGCCATCCTTATCTTCTTGGAGTAGCAGGTAGTGAATCATGTACGATCCCAACCTAGCTTTGGTGGTGCCTGATCGACCTATATAGTATTTCATGGAGATAAGTCATTACCAAGAAGGCTATGATAACTCGGCGTGATAAGGTATAAAACGAATATCACTCGGATCGAGATATCCGATTGGAAGGTTAACCAAATATAATATAAATTAGCCTCCGTGAGAGATATCGAGTGCTCGGCTTAAAGTCGTCGAGTCAACACTCGGTCGGCACCCGGTTCGTGTCCTCCCTGTATTACAGTCGTATCTGCCGAAGGATGAATCGGGCTGGCCGGGTCTGAGTACCCTAAGACTCGGTGTGTCGCCTGTTTTAATTTGTATGACATTTGCTGCATAGCAAAATCTCACTTAGGGTAGCCGGTCGACGTTCTGACTCAGGAGTTGTCCTTATCTATAGCAGTACCTACCTTTGATACCATACTGATAAAGGTGGTATGAGAGTCGGCGCAGGTCGACTCCGGCCTGACATAACTCGTGTTCGAATTGCGGATATCTCGCTGGCATAGTACTTACTTGACATGCTCTGACAACCTGTACTACATCGCCCCCTTCGTATGTCAGGACGAGGCGGCGGCAGTCGACAAGCTGACAGTTACCCCTGACCTTGTCCCCGCATTAGATAAAATATGACAGGAGTAAGGCAGAAGTTGTCAGTTTCCCCGGCTATATAAGGCTCTCCTGCCTTCACCCGCAGGTACGTGTGAGACCCTTTTGCTACGGTTCTTCAGTTTTCATTTTCTCCCACGGACACTGACTTGATCGTCGGAGGGCCTTGCCGGAGAACTCTCCCGGTGGGTTGCTGACGGTCATCTTCCTTGTAGTTCTCTGAGTCAGTAGGAGTAGTCCTCAAGTCCACCTCGCTCTTGGGAGTCAACCTCGCTCTGCGACAGGATCATATTTGGCGCTAGAAGAAGGGCCTTCGCCTGATCCAGAGCGCAAGATGGAAGGTCCCAACCGAGTAACGGTGACAATCACACCAGAGGAGTATGAGTTTCTGATGGCTGCCCGAGCTCAGAAGACCCCAGTTGCCTTTACATGCGAGCAGCCCGACAACTGATCAATTGCCCGAGCACTCGTCCTTTGGCAACTCAGCTAGTCGGGGGAACACTGTCCGACCAGAGGGCGCCTCAAACCCTTTCCCCCCTGCATTTTACCGAGCCAGAGGCGATGAGGCTCACTCCAATCCCGCCGAGGCATCCGCATCTAGTCAGACGCATCGACAGCGCCCGGATAAGGGAAAAGGTCTGGTCAATCCCCCACCAGCTACCCCAGTGTGTTGCCCCTTTTCCTCACAGATCCTCGAGGACCCGGTCCGCAAACACCTCCGATTCTTCACCATACCAAAGTACTCGGGAACAAGTGATCCTAAGGAACATTTCATGAAATTCGAGAGTGCCACCTTGCTTCACCAGTATCGGGAGGATGTTAAATGTTGCGCTTTCTTAACAACCTTGTCGGGGTCAGCTCAGCGCTGGTTCGATCGACTCCTGAGTGGGTCCGTGTTTAGTTTCGAGGAGTTCAAGAGATTATTTTTACAGCACTTCGCGAGTAGTCGGAAGTACCACAAAACCAACCTCAACTTGTTCGCACTAAAGCAAGGCCTGAAAGAGTCGCTCCGAGCCTACATCAAGAGGTTCAACGGAGTAGCCATGAATGTGCCGACCGCCACCCCTAAGGTGCTGATCTGCGCATTCTCCCAGGGGTTACAGGAGGGAGATTTCTTTCGGTCACTAATTAGGAAGCCCCCAAAGGACTTTGACAGCCTATTGAGAAAAACTATCAAGTACATCAACGTGGAGGAAGCCTAAGCCGCTCGAAAAAAGGTCGGTAGTGTCCCAGCACCAAGTCCTGCACAGAACAGCCGCTCTTCGGACGGACCCATCTGCAGCCCTAGAAGGGTAATCGACCGAGTAGGAATAAAGTGAAGGCACGTATAATAGGTGGCGCAGGAATATCTACTGACCCGGTGGAGGCCAATTAACAAGTCAAATCAAGCCGTTGTACTCTTCAATCTTAATTTGTAGATAAATCTGAGATATTAATTTTGGTTTTTTTAATCAACTTTATCTATCCTTGATTCCACGTGGATTCATATTTACATATATTTGAATTAGCATTCATATATTCACATCTATTTACTTAGCTCGTATATACAAGGCAAAACTTTTATCCAATCATAACAAATCAATCATTGATTACTCGATAATCTTAGACATTAATTTCTAACAGGATAAAGATTATCCTGTGAGTAGACGAGAAGGAGGATTTGAGAAAAAATAAAAAGAGAAATTACCGAAAATAAAGAGAACCCCATGGTTCTCTAGGTTTTTATCAAAAAAAAAAGAAAATTTTATTCAATAGAGAGGATAATCCCTTAAATTGCATACAGGATGTTTATATAGATAAACCCTAACTATAAATACCCAACGTACCTAAAATATCCTAAATAACATAATAACAAAATTTACAAAAAATAGTAAAAAAATATGTATGGATCCTTCAAAAAAAAAAAAATCTTAAAATGTGTTTTTCGGACCGAACAATGTCGTAGTCATAGATGATAATTTACCTTGCCAGAACGATGTCATAGCCAGAACGATGTCGTAGCCATAGACGCTAACTTACTAGCCGAAGTACAACAACTGATAGCAGACTTTGCCAAATTGATGTCAGAAGATCTTCCTCCTAGGCTGCTACCTATAAGTGATATCTAACATCAAATTGATAGTATTCTTGAGTCAAGTTTGCATAATCGATCCACATATCATCTCAGTTCCAAGGAAACTAAAGAATTGCAACGGTAGATGGTGGAATTACTAGATAAGGGTTATATTCGTAATCTATGAGAGCATGAGAACATATGCAGTTTCTACCCTACTAGTATTAAAGAAGGATGGTTCATTGTGTATGCGTGTTTTGACAACCGAGCTATCAACAAAATTATAGTTAAGTACAAGTTTTCAATTCCACACTTAGATGACATGTTGGATCAATTATCTAGTTCTAGGTGTTGGTGCAATCATACTCTAAATGTTATTTACTTTTGATGTTGGGTTAAATGTGTTTAAATTAGACAATGTTGGTGATCTAACATGAAACATGAGTAAGCAGGTACAAAGGGAAGTCCAAGTATGAAAAGTTGGCAAAAGAAAATTTAGCATGACAAAGCTGAGGGAAGCACTTCAAGGCAAGCGCAAGGATGAGGAGTCGAGGGCTCAGAAGCATCCTAAGGGTGCAAGGCTGATGGAAGGTGTTTGAAGGCTTATGTCTACCCAAAAGGAAAGCAAAATATGAGATTCATGAGGTATCAGTAGACTGATGAGAGGATCAGTTGACGGATACAGATGGTTGAGTCGACTGATAAGAGGAATCAGTCGATTGCTTCCCAAACAGAAATATTAGTCAACTGGGTCAGGTCCCAATCGACTAATAAGTGACCGTTGAAGATTTACGACAGAAAATCAGACACAATCTACAGTGACCATTAAAGCTCATCAGTCGACTGATGATGATACCAGTCGACTGATGTTGAGGGTAATACAAAAATAGATTTCAGAGTTTGAAGAAGATACAACTTGATTCTCTTAATTTTTCTTACTTGTTTTGAGATCTCCAAGCTTACAAACTCTCAATTTCTTCCTCCAAAATCATTCTAATATTGTAAGAGGAAGATATCATCTTGTAAGAGTTTCTCTACCTTCAAGCATGATTTGAAAAGGAGAAAAGTATAGTGGAGCTTGGTTGTGTGGGTATGAATCCTTGAATTAGTCACCTCAAGAAGGTGGAGACTAAATAAATCAAGGGAGTTAGCATTGTCTTCATTGTTATTATTTTTGTCTATATTTTCTTATGATTTGGCTAATATTTTGTAGATAAAAATCAAAGAGAAACTATTCATCCGCCTCTAGCTAGACGCAAAGGTCCTAACACTAGGGTCTTTCCAAAAATTGACCTTAAAAGCAGCTACTGCCAGATTAGAATGAGACATGGAGTTGTATGGAAGACAACATTTAAGATGCAACATGGGTTATATGAGTTGATGGTTATGTTTTTTGGATTGTCAAATGTACCCAACACATTCATGAGATTTATCCTTCAGGTCTTGTGGCCTTTATGGGAAAGTTTGTGGTAGTTTTCTTTAATGACATTCTCGTTTACAATTTGACATGGACATCACACTTTGATCACCCCCATGCTGTTTTTGAAATGCTAAAAACGGAGTGTTTATTTGTCAATAAGAAGTATTCTTTTTTTATTGCATCGACAGCCTTTTTTAGGGTTTATTATGTCTACTGATGGTGTTTACGCAAATCAATCAAAGATAGATGCAGTCTTAGAGTGGCCTCACCCAAGGACCTTACATGATATCAAAAGTTTCTATGAATTGGCTTCTTTCCATCATCTGCTCATTAGAAATTTTAGCACTCTAATTAATCCCATCACTGAAAGTTTCAAGGAACATGATTTAAAGTGGTCTAAAGGCAGAACCTAGCTTTCAACTAGTCAAACGGAAGATGATCGAGACACCAGTTCTAGCACTTCCTAATTTTGATAAAGTGTTTGAGGTCAATTGTGATGCATCTGACACTAGTATAGGGGGTGTTATGAGTCAGTCTGGGCATCCAGTTGCTTGTTTTAGTGTGAAGCTGTCGAGATCCAAGAAGAATTATTCTACTTACAACTTGGAGTTATATGTGATTGTTTAGTACTAAAAGCATCGACATCACTACCTAGTACAGAAGGAGTCTATTATATTTAGTGATCATGAGGTCAATCATCAACACAAGTTGAGTAGGTGACATGTCAAGTGGGTGGCTTATTTGTAGGAGTCACCATTACGCTGAGACACTAAGCGTAATATTATTCTCTTTATTAGAGAATATTTATTTCCTTAGCTTTCTAGTTTATCTATTTCCCAGTTTTGCAATATTCACTTTATTAGAGAATATTTGTTTCCTTAACTTTCTAGTTTATTTGTTTATTAATATTTAGATGTTTTGATATTTATATACCGCACATCTCATTAATAAAATCAAGTAGTCAACTCTCAACATAGTATTAGGGCGATAAGTTTAACAATAATTTTTTTCTTCTTTCTGTTAGTAGGAGCCCTAGAGCCAATTATGTGATGATTGACTAGGGGCATTTTGTATCATATTCTATCATTAATAAAGACATGTTTGGTTATTATACTTACTTTGTATTATGTGCCGAATGACTAAGTATAATAATGTCCTTGTGTAGTAGGTTCTTATCTACATTATATCGATTGATTGAATCGATAGTGAGATAATGTAGAGAACACTACACTAAATTATTCCTAGTCAAGCATTAATGTTCAGGGACAATATTAATGCATGGAGACTAGCATGTAGGTCAACTGATGACTTGAGCTCACAAGTCATGGATATGTGATATCAAGTTGACACATGGGTATACATTGGAGAATGTGTACTGAATGACCCGCTATGAGAAAGTTTCATAGATTGTCATATGAGTGTCATAGACTTTCTCATGTGACTATTGGTATGAATAGTCCTTAGACCTGAAGTCACTACGGTTCCCTACATAAGGAGTTATGTACTTTGGTATCGTCAAACGTCACCCGTAACAGGGTGGACTATAAAGGCGATCACTGGGTATGTAATGAATTCTGCGGAGGGATGTGAGTGATGTAGATGGGATCTATCCCTCCCATATGACGGGAGTGATATCTGTGGGCCCCTTGATCAAGTAGGACTACTGAAACGCATGACCATGCTCAAATGAGTCAGTATGAGATATTGAGCTCATTTTGTTTGAGTGAGTCTACTCGGGGATCAAGAAACACAAGATTGATTGAGGATGACACGGTCTATGCCTCATTGGTCAATCTAGATATCAAGGATAGAAGGACAAGGTCATACATTATCATAGTCACGGAGGTTTAGTCAGATCTCGACTTTTCTTGTTACTTGGGTAGCAATGATGCATTGCTAGATGCCACTCATTGCTTATGTATCTAAAGTGTTTAGGCGCATTGCCAACGTCACGAGAACCTATTAGGTCACACACAAAGGACACAATGCTTCGGGAAATCTGAGTGGGAGCCTGATTTGGGTACTCGGGAGTCCGAGCCCGAGTTGGGAACTCGGGAGTTCGAGCCCGAGTTGGGAACTCGGGAGTCTGAGCCCGAGTTGGGAACTCGGGAAGTCCGAGCCCGAGTTGGGAACTCGGGTGTCCGAGCCTGAGTTGGGAACTCGGGTGTCCGAGCCCGAGTTGGGAACTCGGGAAGCTCGAGCCCGAGTTGGGAACTCAGGAAGGCAGATCGGGAGATCCACTCGGCAGACTGGGTCGCCACTCGGCAGACTGGGTCGGGAGCTGGGAGCTCGGCACTCGGCAGACTTGGTCGGGAGACCGGTCGGAAGCCCGAGAGGCCCGGTCGGGATTAAAGGGAGATTCATTAAAGTGTTTAATGAAGGGAAAAAAAAAGATTCTTTTCTTGCATGGGAAATGATAAAGAGCCACATGAAAAGATGTGCTCTTTATTGGGAAGCCAAAGAGACACAAACCTCTTCATATTCATGGGATGAATATAAAAGAGGGCCTTGTGACTTTGGATGAGGTATTCTTCTTCTTCCACTTCTTCTTGTTGGTGCCCCAGTTGGTTTTGATGTGATCAACCAAGTTAGGTTAGGTCCTGTTGGTTTTAATCCCTCTGCTAAGTGTGCAGGAGCTTAGGTACGGAGGAAGTCGAGTGTAAGACGTAGCGGACGAGAAGGATTGTGCGGGGAAGTGAGCCGACGAGCTCGGTACAATCCGAGGGACGCGGATGCTGCGGAAGAGTACACCGGTGGAGCGAGAAGGATGTGCACGGTGTCCGAGGGACGAGAAGCTGGGAGGAAGGACGCTTGAGGGGCGAAAGGCCGGAGTCGGGTTCGGGTGAGCCTAACTCCGGTTGGCCGGAAATCACCCAGAAGATGAAGAATCAAAAAGACTAGTCCAAGCGCCCAAAAAAAAAGAGAAAATTATTTGGTGCCACGAAGGATCGAACCCGAGACCTCAACAACACACACTAACCCACTTACCATTTGGACTAAAGGCCGATGGCAGTAAAATATTGCCGATATTACTACTTAGAGATTACAACAGCGACATGGAGATTCTAACAGCCATCTCGAGAAAAGATAAAGTTTTAATTAAAACAATTAAAACTTAAAGGATAATGTTACATTATCCTTTAATCTAATCCAATGGATGCAGTTTAATCCCATCCAAGATCAACCATCTAGATTACATCCATGGATCAACGGCCAAGAGAAAAGTGATCAACAATCAACAATCCAGATTTATTCTCTTAGGCTATAAATAGACTTAGAGGTTTTGCTTTAGAAATCAATCATTTTATTCATTCTTGTAAAATCTCTAGCGTGCTATTTTTGTAAGGCTTCTCCGCCATAAGGAGATTTTTATTGAGCGTCCATTGCCTTGGAAGCAACGTTCTCAGTTGCGACCAAGTTCATTTTTAAAGACGAGTGCCTCCACTTTAATAATTTTTTTCCCCGTCTATTCACCCTCCTCTAGCCGGTCCAACCCGATCCAACAAGTGGTATCAGAGCCAAGGTCGCCGCAGAAGGACTAATCGCCGACTGCAGCAATTTCAAGAAAAATGGTTGGAGCCGTAATCTACCCGCCAAAATTTGAGGGGGAGTTCGCGATGTGGAAGCGCCGAATGCAGGTATTTTTTAAAACTGATATTGAATTGCTAATAATTATGAAAAATGGTTTTTCAATTCCTAAATGCAACAACGGCAAGGATAAAGAAATAGAGTCGTGGACCAAGAAGGAGAAATCAGACTTTGAAGTAAACGACAAAGCTGAATTTCATCTACTAGTCGTTCTTCCTGCGCAAGAAGTTAATCGCATCGAGAATTACAACTCGGCAAAAGAGCTCTGGGAGAAATTCCTAGAATTGCATGAAGAGAAGAATAAGAAATCAGACATCGCCGCACTGAACACAAGGAAGATCCAACTCGATGATGAGTCCTCGTCAGAAGAGTTGGAAGGTCATGAATACGCGGGACTTGCGCTGATGGCAAATCATCAAGAAGAGAGCACTGATGAAGGGGGAGAGACCTCAGAAGAAAGCGACGATGAAAGAGGAACCTCGCTTTTCGAAAGCGACCCGGTAAGTGACGTATGTCTACTTCCACCTGCTCGAATCTACTCGGTAATAAAATCCATGCTTAAGTCGATGAATAAATTAGAGATAGAAAACTCTGAGTTAAAAGAAAGATTTGGTACTGTATGCTCATCTGTTCTATCCGACCAATTAAAAATAGAAAATGAAAATTTGAAGAATCTAGTGGAGAAATTAGAAAATGATATTGCATGTTTAAGAATTAAAAAGAATTTTTATCCTGAAAATCTGAATTGATATGTTAAAAATCATAAGGGCCAGATTAGGAAAATTCCTAGAAATTATATTACTCCAAAGTTTTTGATTAACCCTGTAGATGAAAATTTATTTTGGGTTCCAAAATTTATTTTAAACTAATAAGTTTTTTGTGCAGAATTCTTTTACAAAAGTTATGTTAATATTTTTCAAATATTTTCGGTCAAAATTTGAAATTAAAATTTAAAAAAAAATAGATAAATAATTTATTTTTATTGATCTAATTTTTCATGATACAGATATAGTGAAAAAACTCATTATAATTTTTTTAAAAAAATTTGAAGAATTTTTTTAATTTTTTTTAAAAAAATTATTCTTCAAAAACTTGTATCTGTTATTTTCAGACTTGATAAACAAATTTAAAGCTGAAATTTTTTGTCTAAACTCATATCTTCATCTTCGACTTTGACAAAAATATTTAGATTTTTTTTTCATAAATGTTCGATTTTTTTATGAATCGTTTATTGAAATCTACTTTTTTTCAATAAAAAAATTGGAATTAACTTCTGAAAAAATATGCCATTTTAAATTTGAAAAATTTGTGGTAATGCGATTCTTTAGAATATTTGTTATCAGACTTAAAATTTTTCTTCTTCCCTAATTATATTTTCCCTTCCCTATTTTTTTTTCCCATTTTTGCTGTGATCAAAGGGGGAGAGTAGTTCGGGGGAGGTTATGTACATGATTGTAAAATTTTTTATGCTTAATTCTGTTACAATACTATTATTGTTTGTTGTTTATCCCTAACTAAACTTGGGTTGATGCACATCAAAAAGGGGGAGATTGTTGGTGCCCCAGTTGGTTTTGATGTGATCAACCAAGTTAGGTTAGGTCCTGTTGGTTTTAATCCCTCTGCTAAGTGTGCAGGAGCTTAGGTACGGAGGAAGTCGAGTGTAAGACGTAGCGGACGAGAAGGATTGTGCGGGGAAGTGAGCCGACGGGCTCGGTACAATCCGAGGGACGCGGATGCTGCGGAAGAGTACACCGGTGGAGCGAGAAGGATGTGCGCGGTGTCCGAGGGAAGAGAAGCCGGGAGGAAGGACGCTCGAGGGGCGAAAGGCCAGAGTCGGGTTCGGGTGAGCCTAACTCCGGTTGGCCGAAAATCACCCAGAAGACGAAGAATCAAAAAGACTAGTCCAAGCGCCCAAAAGAAAAGAGAAAATTATTTGGTGCCACGAAGGATCGAACCCGAGACCTCAACAACACACACTAACCCACTTACCATTTGGACTAAAGGCCGATGGCAATAAAATATTGCCGATATTACTACTTAGAGATTACAACAGCGACATGGAGATTCCAACAGCCATCTCGAGAAAAGATAAAGTTTTAATTAAAACAATTAAAACTTAAAGGATAATGTTACATTATCCTTTAATCAAATCCAATGGATGCAGTTTAATCCCATCCAAGATCAACCATCCAGATTACATCCATGGATCAACGACCAAGAGAAAAGTGATCAACAATCAACAATCCAGATTTATTCTCTTAGGCTATAAATAGACTTAGAGGTTTTGCTTTAGAAATCAATCATTTTATTCATTCTTGTAAAATCTCTAGCGTGCTATTTTTGTAAGGCTTCTCCGCCATAAGGAGATTTTTATTGAGCGTCCACTGCCTTGGAAGCAACGTTCTCAGTTGCGACCAAGTTTGTTTTTAAAGACGAGTGCCTCCACTTTCATAATTTTTTTCCCCGTCTATTCACCCTCCTCTAGCCGGTCCAACCCGATCCAACACTTCTTCCCTTTCTTCTTCCCTCCCTCATCTTCCTCTTTTGGCCGTAACCCTATAGTAGGGTTCTTGGTGTTCTACGAGCTACCTCAAGTTGCTAGCACAACTAAGGTAGCTCTCCCGAAGTTGAGAGATTATGTCCGTGTGGATACGAGTAGAGGCACGGAGATTTGAACGTGCAAGAGATCCGACGCACCTTGGACGAGCGGGATAAGCAAAGGGCACGCTCCAAAGGAATACACAGTAGATAAATCTATTAGATAGATGAACATTGTACGAGTTTTCTTTCGCATGGATCGCTCGTGGGTTCTTGTTTCCACTGCGTTTTTATGTTTTTGTGCCGGGAGAACCCAACACTTTCTTCTCTACACAAACCCACAATGGCAGCCATCGACAACATCACCAATCGACCTCCGACAATGTCCTATCAGCTGCACCCTTCTACCTCAGTGTTACCTGCATGTCTGCCTATGCAGTCGGCTATATCCGGCCCCAATCGCTACCTTGGGCGTTGCTAGATCTGTGGTGTTACAGGTCACTCTAGTTGTTAGCGTGGTTATATGTGTACCTCATTGCTAGCCTTGCTTCCATCGGCTCCGTCCCATGCTCCGCGTATCACATATAATGCACCATTTGCTCACATTTCCGTTCATTCTACCCCTTAGTTTGATCCTTAGGAATAGGTGGTTGACTTTGGTGCCTCGCATCTTGTCACTACTAATCTCACTACTCTTTCAGTGCATGAACCGTACTTTGGGAATGATAACGTTATTATTGGTGATGATTCTAAACTTCCTATTACCCATACTGGTTCTTTTTCTCTCTCAACTCCATATTTCCCTTTAATTTTCTCTAATGTTTTATATGCAATCTCCATGTCAAAAGAATTGATTTCTATTGCAGCACTCTGTGCTACTAATCCCATCATATTTCTTTTCTTTGATTCATATTTTCAGGTGTTGGATCGTCGTACGGGAGCAATATTGGTCAGCGGGGCCCATAAAGATGGTGTCTATTACTGGCCAAAATCTACGTTTAAGCTATCGTTTGCTTCCACCCTTTTTACATCTATCTTGACATTTGTGTCTTTATAACATAGTCGTTTAAGTCATCTGTCATTAGGTTTACGATAGTCTTTGTATTTCTTAGGCCTTTCATTTTATATGGATACTTTGTCTAATTTTTCTTGCACTTCGTGCAAAATTAATAAAAGTCATAAACTGTCTTTTCATAAATCTAATTTTTCGTCCTGTGCTCTTTTGGATATTGTCTTTTTTGATATATGGACAACTCCTATTTCATCATTTGATGAGTTAAGATATTATGTTATCTTCATTGACCATTTTACAAAGTATATATATGACTTATCCTCTTCGTAAAAAATCGGATATATACTCTACCTTTATTGCATTTAAAACTCTTGTTGAAGATTGATTCTCAATGACTATCAAAACTCTCTTCACTGACAATAGGGGTAAAATTTTAGCACTTCACTCCTTTCTTGCTACTCATGGTATCAGTAATCTTACCACCCCTCCACATACTCCTGAACACAATGGATACTCTGAACGTCGTTATCATCACATAGTCAAAATTGGTCTCACTCAGTTGCACAGAGCGTCTATTCCACTCACTTTCTGGCCTTTTGCTTTTGTTGCGCTGTCTATTAGATTAACCATATGCCTAAGGTCAGTCTCTCTCACGTGTTCTCCTTTGAAAAATTATTCGCCACCGCCTCTGAGCTTTCAAAGCTTCATGTCTTCGGGTGTTTGTGTTTTTCATGGTTGCACCCCTACTCCCACCAAAAGCTTGATCCCAAGTCACACTCCTGCGTCTTGCTTGATTATTCTCTCACTCAAAGTGTCTTCCTGTGCTATGATCTCACTCTCAAAAAAAAATCTTCGCATCTCGTCATGTTAAGTTTGTTGAGAATGTTTTTCCATTTACTGACACCTCCTCCCTAGGTTCTGCAATAAAAGACACTAACTCTTAGCTTTCTGCTGCTCCAGTCCTTTCGTGGGACCCTCTGACATTGGTGCCACAACCTACCACTTGTTGTAGTCCTTCACCGTCACCATCGCCGTCATCGAAAGATGCCTGGTGGAGCCCGACCTTTTATCCCATCGCTTCCCTCTTCCCCTCGCACATCCCTAAACTAACATCACATGCAAACTCTCTCAAAAAATACAATCCATAAAGCTAACCCAAAGTATATCCTTCATATTAGCCTTTCAAAGCCTTGTGAACCATCATCTGTCATGCTGGCGCTCAAAGATTTGAACTGGGTAAAGACCAAGCTTGAAGAGTATGATGCTCTTCTTCGTAATCAGACTTGGACTCTTGTCCCATCTTCGCTAAATCAGAATCTTATATGTAACAAGTGGTTATTTCACATTAAGCACAATCCTGATGACTCTGTTGATCAGTATAAGGCTCGCTTTGTCGCCAAGGACTTTTATCAGCATCTCGGTGTTGACTTTTATTACACATTCAACCCTATTATTAACCCAGTAACTATTCGCAATGTTCTTAGTCTGGTTGTAAATCAGGGTTGGTGTCTTTGCCAACTTGATATCAACAATGTGTTTCTCAATGGATGTCTAATAGAGGAGGTTTATATGACACGACTTTCAGGTATGTACAGTGATGAATTTTCAAATCATGTGTGTTGTTTCGATAAGGTGCTTTATGGCCTCATGCAGGCTCTGTCACCTGGTATTTGGAGCTTTGCGCCTTCTTGGTTTCACTTGGTTTTATCACCTCTCGGGCTGATACCTCCTTATTTGTTTATCAACGAGATAGTACTATTATCTATTTCCTTGGATACATGGATGATCTAATCATTACAGGTAGGGATGCTTCTATTGTTGATGACATAATATGCAAACATGATGTCAAATTTGCATGTAAGGATCTTGGGGCTCTTTCCTTCTTCTGTAGAGTTAAGGTTCACACAACTTCAAAAGGTCTTCTTCTGTCTCAACAAAAGTATATCACTGATCTTCTCTCCAAACACAATATGCTTGCCTCCAAGCCATTTTCCACTCGTTTTGTTGCTAGCTCTCATCTTACTTTGCATGATAGATCTCCGTCTTTTGATGCAACTAAGTTTCGATAGGTAGTTGGTAGTTTACAACATCTTCATATGACCCGTCTTGATATTTCTTTTGCATCAACAAGCTTTCACAGTTTATGCATGCCACTTCAAAGACACACTGGGGCGCTGTAAAGCGTCTCCTTCAATACCACAATGGTATTAGGGAGGGATCTTGACATTTGTCTACTTGCAGATACACCTCTCACTCTTCATGGTTTTCTGATGCGGACTATGCAGGAGATCTGGATAATTAATGTTCTATATGTACATTTGTTATTATTTTGGGTGCTAATCCAGTTTCTTGGAAATCTACCAAGCAGCACACAATTGCACGCTCTTCAACTGAGGCCGAATATCACTCCATTGCCTCCGTTTCATTAGCGCTTCAATGGATTAAGTTACTTTTGACAAAACTGCTTCTTTCGGGTATCAAGCCTTCTATGCTCTTCACCGATAATTTGGGTGTTACCTATCTTTCGGCTAATCCTATTTTCCACTCTCGGATGAAGCATCTGACTATTGATTATCATTTTATTCTTGATCTGGTATAATCCTCTTAATTGCGAGTTACTCATATTTCTACTACTGATCAGTTGGCGGATATACTCACCAAGTCACTTTCTCGACCTCAGCTATTAGCTATTTACAACAAGATTGGTGTTATCGTTGGGACACCATCTTGAGGGGGCATATTAGGAAATATTATTCTCTTTATTAGAGAATATTTGTATCCTTAACTTTCTGGTTTATTTGTTGCCTAGTATTATTAGAGAATATTTATTTCCTTAACTTTCTAGTTTATTTATTTCCTAATATTTAGATATTTTGGTATTTATATACTACCCATCTCATTAATAAAATTAAGTATTCAACTCTCAACAGTGTCTACCACCCCTAGGTAGATGGGGAGATTGAGGTGGTGAATTAAAGTTTGAGAAACTTCTGAGGTGTCTGATAGGAACTAAGTAGAAGCAGTGAGATTTGGCGTTATCTCAAGAAAAATTTACTCATAATAGATCAAGAAACAGGACCACATGTTTAGATCCTATCCTACATATAGAATAATTTAGTTCTAAAGTAGATGAGATAATAGAGCATCTTCAGGGTATTCATGAATAAGTGAAATTGACTATTCTTGAGAACAATACCAAGTACAAGCCTCGGGTTGATAGTCATCGTCATCAAGGTACTTTTTCATGTCGATGATTTTGTCTAGGTTGTATTAACTCGTGATTATTTCCCTGTTTGCGAGTATAATAAGCTTAAGAATCCAAAGTTTGGATATCATGTGAGATACTGTGAAGATCAATGCATATAAGTTGCGCCTTCCTAGTCACTTGAAAACTTCTAATGTCTTCAATGTGAAACACTTGACTCCTTATTCTTTGGGCGCTGATAATACTAGTATGAACTTGAGGACAAATTCATTTCAACTGAAGGAAATTGATGCAAGACTGTTGCAAGAGTACCCGTGCTTTAATATATCATAACTTTTGATTCGAATATCAAAATGAGACATAGTTTTTTTTAATCGAAATTCATTTAGAGATCAAGAGTTATTACGAGTTAAACACATAATCGACCAATTTTCGAGGCCGAAAAATATCATTTAAGACTTTTTCGGAGGTTTTGAACTTTCTTCTTTTTTACTATTTTTTGTAATTTTTCTATTTGGTATTTATGTTATTTTTGGTATTTTACCATCTTTTATGAGTTAGTGCTTGTCTTTTTAAGCATATGTTTAGCTATTTAAAGGATAATTTTTTTGCTATTGGATAAAACTTCTATTTATGATAAAGTCTAGAGACACCAATTTGTTTTCATTTGTCGATTCCTCATCTTATTTTATTTAAAATCTTCTCTCCCTTCAGCCTGTAGGACAAATCGTTATTCTACCCAACATTAGTAGATTAGCAAGCTGGGAAGTCGAGAGGTCAAATTGCTCAACAGGTCAGAAAGTCGGGATATCGGATTGCCCGATGTTGGGCAATCGACCCTGAGATGATCTGGAGGATCATGATATTTTGATGTGTGAGAAATATGGTTAAGTTAGGATTTATGCTAGACTAATATGTGTACATGAGCGTGCAGGTGTACAGGTACACATGGACTTAGTTGATGTCTTCAGGTGAAGGATGACATGGAGGCAAGCTGGAGGCTTGCGTGCGCATCTGAGAGACTGTTGGATAGCAGGGATGGTGAGCCGAGGGACGTGGACTTCGAGGCGTACGTGAAGGGTGGCATGGAGGCAAGCTAGAGGCTTGCGTGCGCATCCGAGGGACGAGTGACGAAGATGAAGAGGACGTGAAGGCAAGACTACTGGTGAAGAGTCAACTGGGTTGTGAGGGTCTGAGTATGAGTGTTTGTACTCAGGGGCTAAGCCGGGAGGGTTTGAGTGCGGAGAGAATTGTACTCAGGAGTGAAACCCTAGGCTTAGGTGTGTCCCAGTCGACTGGCCCATTGGCAGTCGACTGGTATACGCTGGAACAGGCTGATAGATTCGAACGTTGTATTGTAACGGTCGAATCTGGGTAGAATCAGGTGACTGCCATTTTGGCAGTCGACTGGTAGCGACTGTTTCAGCTTCTAGCTCTATTTAAAGGGGCTCGTTTCCTACTATCTTTCTTGACGAAACTCGCTTGGGTAAAGTGAGTTAGTAGTCTTTTGTGATCAGATAGCGTCCAACGTGTTGTGGCGTGGTTTCTCCACCCACAAGGAGCTACAGATCTAGCTGGAGGTTATCCGGGGGTTGATCCACCGACGGATTCTTGGATTAGTCACCCGTCCGGGGTGGATACCAAGTAAATCAGGTTGTTAGCATTGTTCTTATTTTTCTTGACATATTATTGTTTCCGCTGCGCTAACAATCTTGTAGAGATTCAACGAAAAAATACTATTCACCCTCCCTCTAGCACGCCAAGTGATCCATCACCCGGTAGGTCCAAAGGTCTACATGTTAGAAAGTTGGATAATCTCGGACCAACTCAAACACTCGACCACTTTGGACGGGGTCACGTAGGTGTATCATGCTAACCTAGAGCCAACTAGATATTGACCGTATTAATTTATATTACTTATATAATAATAATAAGTTTGCAAAAGGTTTTTCCATTTCGAAAGACATTCAAGAAGAAAATAAGATAATGATGGTATCGTTAGGATAGTAGACCATAACGAGTAAGAATCAATTTCAACCATGTAAAATCAAAGTCATGTATTTTATTTGTATTTGTATTTTTATTTTATATTTTTCGTTGTGCATTAATAAGAATCTTATAGATGAGCACACGAATCAAGAATGACATAACAAAACGAATCACTATTTACCCCGACATTAGCTAGGGGTGTAAAAAATAAACCCTACCCAACGGTCCGATTTGAGTTGATCCGAAAAAAAAAGGTTTATGTTGGAGATTTTCGAATTCAGGTCCGAGATTTTCGGATTTAGGTTGGGGGGTTTTGAATTGAAAATTTTTGAGTCGAGTTCAGATTCGGGTTTGGGTTGATTCAAATTTAGGATTTAGTGAGGGTTTCAGAGTTAAATTAAATATTATTTTAAAAATTAAGATGCTTTTATTTATATTAGTATGATAATTAATGATGGAGTGTTGAGATAAAAGTAAAAAATTATAGTGAAAATAATCAAAAAAATTATTTTGAATCAGTTTATCAAGTTATTCGGGTCGGGGTCGGGTTCGGGTTGTTCAAGTTCGGATTCGAGTTTAACAGTTTCAAGTTAAATTCGGATTTGGGTCGGGTTCAAGTTCAGATTAAAAAAAAATTCAACCCGACTCACTCGAATTGACACCCTTAACATTAGCAATTTCAACAAGACTCACTGTGTGCGCCTTGGCCAATCTATCATAGGGTCAACACGGGAAAGATAAATTATAAGAGCTATTAGTCCAGACAATGACTAATACATAAAAAAGATACATACTTAATTTCATCAAAAATTTAATCTTAAATTTCATAATAATAATAATAATAATAATAATATCTAATATATTAATCATCACTCAATCCGCAAGAATATAAAAATCCCATCACGAACGTTATCAGTGACAACACTAAATCTTTAGTTCACCACACTAATGAGCGAGGTGGACTCCGATGAGCTAGGTGGACTCGAGAACTGCTCCTGCTAGCTCTATGAACTGCAAGGAAGATGATGTCATCAACCCACCAGGAGAATTCCTCGGCAAGACCCTTCGATGATCAAGTTAGTGTCTGGTGGAGATGAAAACTGGAGGAGAAAACTGTAGCTTAAATGAATCACGCGTACTTGCATATGAAGTGAGGAGAGCCTTATATAGCCGAGGGAGCCAATAACCTCTGCCCCACTTTTGACACATTTTGTCTCATGTGGGGACAGGATCGGGAGTAACTGTCAGCTCGCCGATCGGTGCCGCCCATTTTGACATGGGCAGGGGGCGCCATCGTATGGGTTGCCAGAGCGTGTCAGGCAAGTATTGTGTCAGTGGGATATCTGCGATTTAGACACGAGTGGTGTCAGGCTTGAGCCAACCTGTGCCGACTCTCGTACCACCTTTATTGGTATGGTGTCAGGGGGTAGGTAATCCCTCGGAAAATGATAATTCCTGAGTCGGAGCGCCGACCGGCTGCCCCGAGTGAGGTCTTGCTAGGCAGCTAATGCCCTTCGGATTAAAACAGGGGACCGTCCTGTTGGAAACGGGATGGCTAGAGAGGAGGGGGGGGGTCAATATAGCCAATCAATGCAACCTTTGGCACTTAACAAGTTTCTGCAACTTAGAAGTCAGTAGCACAGCAGAAAGAATAGAAAACAAGGTGTGCAGAAAACTAACACACAAACAAACCAAACACAGCTAGCAAGTTCGCTAACAAGGAGGATTTACAAGGTTCGGGGATAACTTGCCCCTACTCCTTGGCGTGCCCTTAAGGTGGGCGATCCCTTGATCGTTGGGAGATCAAGCCCCGGTGATCACCTGATAAAAAGCAACCTCCTTCTCGGTGGAGTAACCTCGCCACAGTGTTTCAATCACAGATAAAGTTTAAGCACAAAGAAACAACAAGAAGGATCTTACTCAAACACTTATCAAGGACAAGAACGCAGCAAGCTTCCCTGAGCTCCACCTAGTGGCGATCTCACGCAAGAACTCTTCTTCATGTCTTCCCACTGTCGGACTCCAAGCTTCTTGTTCTCTCCTTGAAGCGCTCAAGTAATGGATGATTGCTTCTCGATCGCTTGCTCTGAATGATGGAAACTTCAAGAACACAGCAAGCAGTCGTGGAGAACTCAAGGCGGCAAGAACTCAAAACACAAGCTATAGAACTCTGCTTCACCGAAGCTGTCTCTCGTCCCTTTTGTTTCTCCACTAAGCATCAAGTGACCTCATCTCCAGCAGCCTCCAGCTGCCTCACTGCCAATGCCAGCTACCACTGAACCCTTACTGAACTTCCTGAGCTCCCTCAGCCAAGCTTCAGTCAGCGGCTTCAGTCCTGCAGCTCCAGCCGTTGCAACCTGAGATGAGAAATGGACAAACCTGCTCCAAGGAAAGCCTCCATTGACTTCTCCTTGAGTGTTTGAATCCTCCCCTGTCACATGCAGCTTAATCAGACTGTTAGAGTAGTATATCACATAGTAAATCAAATATCAGAGGCAAACAGAAGCGAATCGGATACGGTCAGACGCGATCAGAGCGTCTGACAGTGCAATTTGAATTAAAGTGATCGGTCACCCGACCGATCAGAGCGACTCCTGATCAGTCACCAGACCGATCAGGCTAGGTCCAGACCGATCAGGCTCCGTCCTGATCGGTCCCCAACGCTCAATTAGAAATCGCGATTTCGGGACTCTCCTGGACCGATCACCAGACCGATCCCAGGCTGTGGATCGATCACCCGACCGATCCACCCCTTTATCAGGCAATTTCTGAGCTTCACAGTCCAGACCTCCTGATCGGTCACCGAACCGATCAGGCAATCTCCTGATCGGTCACCAAACCGATCAGAACATGACCAGACCGATCAGGCTCCATCCTGATCGATCATAGAGAGGAACCTGCGATATTTGATCATTCTCCGGAACGATTTGCACAGTGATCTTGATCGGTCACCAGACCGATCAGGTTCAGATCAGCAGGGGAACTCAACCTCACTTGTTTGCTCCCTGATCGGTCACCAGACCGATCAGGAGCCAAGCAGTGGGTGAAACACACACTCCTTGATCGGTCACCGGATCGATCAGGAGCAGTACAGTAGGTTCCCAACCTCACTGTGTGCTCCCTGATCGGTCACCAGACCGATCAGTCATTGCTGGATCGGTCACCCGACCGATCCACGTTGGAGCAGCGTGCCAGATTCCTTGATCGGTCACCAGACCGATCCAGGGACTTAAACTTAGCCCTCCAAGCTAAGTTTCCATCCACCTTAGCCCTCCAAGCTAAGGATTTTTCCATCTAACTCTCCAAGTTGGGAATTTGCACCTAACCCTCCAAGTTAGGACTTTTCACCTAGCCCTCCAAGCTAGGACTTTTCACCCAACCCTTTCGAGTTAGAACTTCATCCAACCTAGCCTTCCAAGCTAGGCACCTGACCCTCCAAGCCAGGACTTTTCACCTAATTCTCCAGGATGGGAATTTGCACCTAACCCTCCAAGTTAGGGCTTTTCACCTAGCCCTCCAAGCTAGGACTTTTCACCCAACCCTTCCGAATTGGGACTTTTCCAACACCTAGCCCTCCAGACTAGGATTTTCAACACCTAACCCTCCAGGTTAGGATTTTCCAAACCATGCCTAATCCTCGATCAGGACTTAAACATAATCATAGTCATCAACCTAAACTTAAATTGGTGTTAACACCAAAATAACAATCAGGGCCAGACTGCATCAACAATCTCCCCCTTTTTGTTGTTTGACAACCCGATCTAAGTTTAGGGATTCTCAATCCATTTCCTCAAATCTAGAATCATATGGGAATCAGGATCCTCCCCCTACAACATGATCAACCTAAACTTAACCAACCACACTCTCCCCCTTTGTCGAACACCGAAAAGGGGCTAGAAGGGATGATAAGTTTAAACCATACTCCCCCTCAACCCTAGGGGTATCTCAAATCACCAAGAATATGATTGACTATTGATAAGCATATGATCACATATGGCAAAAAGATATCGAATGGCTAAGCAGACATATGTATCATATGAGCATGGTAGCATAGACATGAGCATAGCTATGGATCAAAAATGCAGATAATATAGCATATCATCAACATGTATCGACAATAAGCATACTATCATGAGATAAGAGCATAATCATGGCACTATAGCACGAATGCAAATAGTAGTCATCATAGCATCAACAAGTAGTAGGATAAAACATGCATCAGCATCATAAAGAGTAGGTCATAAAATATCCTAAGACATAACACGATGCAAGTCATAGGCATCGAAATCCAGAGACGTGTGGCACAAAGCCACACAAAGCAAGTCAAGGGCATACAACCCAAAAGTCAAACAGGTCAAGTACACAAATCATGAAAAGAGACAACAAACATCCAAGCTCAATGATCAGTGGGGGGGGTCGTCATCGTGCATAAGGTCATCCATCGTCGCATCAGTAGGAGCAAAGGACCCTGGTGCAGTACTCGATGAAGGTGCACCTCCTGGAATGTGTGGCTGCGCCACTCATCATACCATGTCTGCTGGAGGGCACGGGTCCCAGAGACGTCGGTCTCAATCGCTGTCAATCTGCGCTCAATAGAGCTGAACCGTGATCGGGTCTCCTCGCGGTGAGCCTCGCGCAACTGAAAATCCTGCTGGAAGGTCTGATCCAGCTCCGCGATCTGCCAGCGAAGATCTGGCTCGGGCTCATCGTCATACTCAGCGGCAGCAGCAGGACCCTCGTGAAATGCAGCAGCCTCGGGTGGTGCCTGAAAATGTGGTGCTCCCCCAGGAAGATCACCAAGTCCGCGACCATCCTTCCACGCCAACACCCCATCTCGCTCACGAATGATAATACCAGACTTCGCAAAAGCTCGCCGACCCAACCGACAATCTTGCTTAACCATGGGCACGGTCCTGCCTTTGGTGACATCAACACCAACTGACATAAGCCAATCAGTGATGATGTGACCAAAAGGCATATAAACCGTGCGACGACTCGGCTCACGGTAGGATAGGATAGACTGGAAGATGCTCTCCATGATATCGAAGTCCATCCGGCAATGCATGCCGTAGAGCATAAGGCAGTGGTAGGGTCGGATCTCGGCCAACGGCTTTGAAGTGATGGGTAAGATGCAATTTGTGATTATCTTGAAAAGGACATAGTCAGCTGGAGCAAGGCGGAGGGCTGCAAAAGTAGGAAAAACTGGACCCAACTCATCAAGCCCGGCAGGGCAAGGATGACCAAAGAAGTGCTGATAGATAGAATCGGGGGTAACATCTGCGAACGGGGCCAGCAGAGGATCAGGGAGCTCTGGATAAATCGAATAGAGGTTAGGTGATCGTCGACCACCTAAGTATTCGGCTAAAATCTCATATGAAAAATCAAGGTTCATTTTCCCGACACGAGTAGTGAACTCGAAACCCCCTTGAGGACCTTGTTGTAGGTTGTTGTAGAATTCAGAGACTAGGTCATAATTTATGGTCCGTTCCAAGGAAAGAAGAAAACCCAGATTGTAGTAAGTGACAATCTCCATGACAGAGGGGCAGTACTCAGTTAGGAAAGGAACATCAATCGATCGACATGGTAATAATTTGAAGGTCCTTGCTTGAAAAGCCTGTTCACATGTCGCATTTAGGAACCGAGAGCTAGAAGAAGGCTGTGGCCTTCTGGAGGGGGCAGAGGAGGAAGGGGCTTTCCCCCTCGAGCTGCCCTTAGCAGCTTCCCTGCCCTTGGAAGACTTTCTAAAGGGTTGAATTGGTCATACACATGATTTAATCAATTTGAGCATAGAATGAACATAGAATGAATCACAAATGGATCATACCAGATAAGACCCAATCAGAGAATACAACCAAGACATAATGATCAAGAGACACATTTGGATTAAGGTTTGATCATGGACATAAGGCGAGAAAATGAGGTCACAGCCAAGATCATAGGGTCACGGTACAACAGCAAGAAGAAGAGCAAAACCAAAATATAATTAGCTCCACAATATAATCCATGACATGATTCGAAGGAAGAAGTTAAGGCAGAACTCACTTTGGTACCATTGGTGTCGTTCTTGGAAGTTGAGAGGAAGAAAACGTGCGCAGGAAGAGACTCCCGGCGCAAGAACTGGTCGCAAGGTTTTTCTGCGAGAGAGGGGCGTCACGGGACTCGGAAGATCCCCTCAGAACCGCAAGAGCACACTCGCAAGAGGAAGGGGAAAGCACTGAGGAGTTTTCGCACGAAGCAAAGAATGCGCGAGTGTGAGGTTTCGGTGCTAGGGTTCGGCCGATAAGAGGTTTTCGCGAAGTTAATCGGTTGGTGGATCAGTCCACCAACCAGTATTTAATGCGTCTGAACGGATCACCGTTCGATCTAATCGCACCCAGACCGATCAGGCTACAGCCTGATCGGACTGGCCTGGTCCTGATCGGTAGGGTGACCGATCAGACGTGCTCCTGATCGGTCGGTTGATCGATCAGGACATGAACAGTAGGGTCCAGAGGAAAACCGCTGGGCTCCCTGATCGGTCTGTGGACCGATCACCATAGGGTGTCAGATCGGTCCGGGGACCGATCCAGGTTAGCTCAGTACATTTAGTCAAATTTTTGGAAGGTCACTGCTGCCCCTTTGATCGGTCTGTGGACCGATCATGACAGGATGGGGCCAGATCGGTCCGAAGACCGGTCAACCCTAGGCCTGATCGGTTCGGTGACCGATCAGGGTTCCTGATACGATCTGAATTGACCTGAAATATTCAGTTTCAGAATTTCTGAATCTCCCCAAGAAGATCTAATGAACTTTATCAAACTTGGACATGATCTCATGACTAGAATTGATCCCTGATCGAGAATCAAAAGTCCTTATAGGTTCAACAATCACTTTGATCCATCCAAATGGAGTCAAACTCAATCAACAATCATTCAAGCAATTTCAACTAAGTTTGTATCAAATCCAATGTTCCAATCAAGTTTCCTTGATTGGAATGTCCAAGTATGATCATGGAGCCATATACACATATGTTATGCAATGGTTTTCCCCATACTTGGTCACCACCGTGATTATTATCTCGTCAACTTAATTTCTCAAGGGATGCAATGACATTTTGAGAAATTTAGTTGAACCTAACATCTCACCCCATATCTAGCAAACAAAAACATTTTGGTAACCCTTATAATTTGTGTGAGATGTCCCCAAAATTACCCAATTGTTCCCCAACAATTTGAAATAATCATAGAGGGTTTGAATGCAAATAGAAAGACTATGAAGCGCGACACATTCTCAACTCCCGTCTTAGAAAACTAAATTCATTTTCGGAAAGTGGTTTAGTGAAAATGTCGGCTAGGTTTGATTTGGACTCTACATGTGAGAGTACAATATCTCCCCTAGTTACATGATCCCTAATGAAGTGGTGTCTTACTTCAATGTGTTTGGTCCTAGAGTGATGAACTGGATTTTTGGTTAGATTGATTGTGCTAATGTTATCACACAACACTTGTGTAACGACCTGGAAAATTCTCTTAATATTTTCTTTAAAATATTAAGCATGTCTAGATAATTTTCCGAAGACCTAGAAGTATTGGTACGAACCTTAGTCTAGAAATCTATGATTTTCTCATTTAATTTGGGAAACTAGGTACTAATGGGCCTTATATGGGCTTTCTAGTACCATAATTATTGATGGATTTTAGGTAGAATTTAATATAGAAATAAATAGATTTTAATGAGGAATATTAACATGATTATGGGTGAATTTTTGGAGAATTTTCAAAATAATAGAAAAATAAAACAAAAATAAAATAGAAAGTTAGTGCATGCACCAAGGATTGAACCTTGGACCTCTTGTACAACCATGCATGCTCTAACCAATTCACCTAGCAAGGGAGTGCTATGAGGGAATGAATTGGATTTTAGATAAGGCTTGGGAAAGAGGGAGGAGCCATCAAGGGAAGAGACACCATGACTCTTCACTTACCCTCCTTAATGTGGCTTAAAAGCATAAGAAGAGAAGTTACCTTTCTCTTCTCTCATTCCACCAATTCATTACTTCTTCTCTTCTTCTTCCTCCCTTCCTAGCCGAAACCCCCAAGCCCCCTTTTTCCTTGGAAAAAACTCCACAAGGAGACTCCCTTTTGAAGATCTAGGTTCTCTTCCAAGACTACAAGGGCTAAGGAGAAGTTTGGAGGCAAGAAGGTTCTTCCTACTTCCTTGTACAAGGATTTAATCCAAGTTAAGGGAAGGTAAGACCCTTCTCACCTGTGGTATGATTGTTCATGATGCTTAACAAGATTTAGATGTTGTTTAAGATTTAAGTTGGAAAAAAAAAGAACCATGAAGTGGAACCTAGAGTTTCGGCCAAGGATATTGCTTGGGCTTAGGGATGATGTAAATTTTCTTTTGTGCTCTTAAATGTTTCATGATGTTATGTAAGGCATGGATTATGATCTAGGGAACTTCTTGGTGCCCTAAAACCCATCTAGGGTTTCGGCCACATCAAGTATAGGGCTAGGGATTAATTTTAATCCCTCAAGCATGATTGGTATGTTTTGCTATGATAGACTATGGATGATAATGGAGACTTATATGAATTTTCTAGGGGTTATTTCTCCCCTAGGGTTTTGGCCAAGCATGAATAAGGCCTTGGACTTTGGGGTTAAAACAAATTAAGGGTCCAAGTGGGTTCCTATGACATGATAAGTAAGGTATTGGAGGTTAACCATGGTTATGCAAATTTTTTTTCTAAGGACCTATGGCCTTCTAGGGTTTTCGGCCAAGTCCCTAATCTAGGGCTTGGTTTGGGTTAAGTTCTCAAGAATGACATGTATGTATGCTATGTACCCTAACCATGCATGTTTTATGAATGTTATGTATGTATGCCATGTTTTAGGAATGACATGTATGTATGCTATGTACCCTAACCATGCATGTTTTATGAATGTTATGTATGTATGCCATGCTTTATGAATGACATGTATGTATGCTATGTCTAAGAACAATATGTATGTAAGTCATGTCTCATGAATGCTATGTATGTATGTCATGCTTTAGGAATGACATGTATGTATGCTATGTACCCTAACCATGCATGTTTTATGAATGTTATGTATGTATGCCATGCTTTAGGAATGACATGTATGTTCTATGTACCCTAACCATGCATGTTTTATGAATGTTATGTATGTATGCCATGCTTTAGGAATGACATGTATGTATGCTATGTACCCTAACCATGCATGTTTTGTGAGTGTTATGTATGTATGCCATGCTTTAGGAATGACATGTATGTATGCTATGTCTACGGACAATATGTATGTAAGTCATGTCTCATGAATGCTATGTATGTATGTCATGCTTTATGAATGCAATGTATGTATGCTATGTTTAAGAATGAAGATGATGAACGAAAATGATAACCATGGCCTGAGACAAGATGATGTGAGCATGACATATCTTATGAATGAAAATGAGGAATGATGATGAATGTTCATGCCTTTAAGGCATCATGATGTTAAGTATGAATGATGAAATGTTAAGTATGTCTATGTCATGCTAAGGGATGGGCACCTTAAGAACGCCCCGGTTCTGGACTACCGACTAAGCTGTCCACGGTTCTGGACTACCGACTATGCTGTCCACGGTTCTGGAACTACCGTAGCTGTTCCTATGATATGTCAAGTATGAATGATGAAGTATGCATATGTATTTTACTTTATGAATGAGCTTGTACCGGACCGAAATAAGGGTCCAAGGGATGGGCACCTTAAGAACGCCCCGGTTCTGGACTACCGAAGCTGTCCACGGTTCTGGGACAACCGAAGCTGTCCAACAGGGATGGGCACCTTAAGAACGCCCCAGTTCTGGACTACCGACTATGCTATCCACGGTTAGGGGACTACCGAAGTTGTCCTTACCCTAGTAGGTCGAGGCTAGCTACCTCGTATTTACTTAGGGATGCGCGCTTATGATGTATGTATATGGTACAAGCCAGGGACCCCAATGATGTTATGTTTATGTTCAAGTATTTAAAATGAAAGTATGATTTCAAAAGTAAGCATCCTTATGATATATGCACTTGACTCATGCATTCATTCATGTTATGCATTATGCTCATGATTAAGTTTATGTTTATGCTTATGTTATGTTTATGTGTATGCTCATGTTTAAGATTATGTTTATGTTTATGTTTATGTTTAAGTTTATGTTCATGCTCATGTTTAAGATTATGTTTATGTTTATGTTTAAGTTTATGTTCATGCCCATGTTTAAGTTTATGTTTATGTTTAAGTTTATGTGTATGATTATGTTTATGTGTATGCTCATGTTTAAGATTATGTTTATGTTTATGTTTAAGTTTATGTCTATGCTCATGTTTAAGTCTATGTTTATGCTCATGTTAAGTTATGTTTATGCTCATGTTTAAGTCTATGTTTATGCTCATGTTTAAGTTTACGTTTATGCTCATGTTAAGTTATGTTCATGCCCATGTTAGGTTTATGCTTATGCTCATGTTTATGCTTATGTTATGTTAAGAACCCTGCTATGCTTATGTTATGTTAAGAACCATGTTATATGCTTATATTATGTTAAGAACCATGCTATGCTTATGTTATGTTAAGAACCATGCTATGCATATGTATGTTAAGAACCATGCTATGCTTATGTTATGATGAGAACCATGCTATGCTCATGTTATGTTAAGAACCATGTTATATGCTCATGTTATGTTAAGAACCGTGCCATGTTATATGCTTATGTTATGTTAAAGAATGCCATGTTATATGCTTACGTTCATGTTAAGAATTATGCAATGATAATTATGTTATGCTATGTTGAATGTTTCATATGTTCATGTATGATATGACGTATAGTTTTTGTGAGTAGGAAAGGGTCTTACTAAGCCTATGTGCTTATAGTCTTATGTTTCTCGTACCGCAGATCAAGTATGAGGTCTTCAGCTAAGGGAAGCAGCAGGAGGGGCAAGTGTGTGTGTGTGACAATGACTTGGCAAAAGAAAAGAAAAGATCCTATGTCTTACTCCCTTTATATGATGACCATGCAAACATGTTTAAGAATGATGCTACATGATTATGAATGATGCTAAGTTTACCATGTCGCTATGTCTAAGAATGATAGCCAAGAATGTGTCAAAATGATTTAAGTTATAAGTGCACGGTCTAAACGCATGTGGATAATGTTTAAAATTATTCCGCTGCATTAAGAAGTCCATATGCGTATATGTATGTTAGCGTAACGCCCTGAAAAAAAGGCGGGCGTTACAACTTGCACACCCTTGTAACTCAATCCATAGTCCTCTAAAGTATGTATCATCCATAACAATTGTGATACACTCTCTCCCATGGCGATATATTCTGCCTCGGTCGTGGAGAGAGCAACGCAATGTTGCTTCCGACTTGACCAACTTACTAAGGACGAACCTAAGAATTGGCAACCCCCACTTGTGCTCTTCCGGTCCAACTTACATCCAGCGTAGTCGAAATCCGTGTAGACAATCAAATCAAAAGATTCGGTACGGGGGTACCAAAGACCTACACCAATTGTGCCCTTGAGATATCTCAAAATTCGCTTAACAGCGATTAAGTGGGATTCCTTGGCACAAACTTGATACCTAGCGCACATACCTACAGCAAATAGTATATCAGGTCGACTAGCTGTAAGGTATAGCAGACTACCTATCATACTTCGATATTGAGTTAAATCAACGGGTTTACCACTCTCATCATTGTCTAATCTTGTGTTTGTCGCCATGGGAGTGGTTACCTCTTTTGAATCACTCATATTGAATTTTCGAAGCATTTCTTGTGTATACTTTGATTGGTGCACATGGATACCATCGTGAGTTTGCTTGATTTCAAGTCCAAGGAAGAAAGTCAACTCTCCCACTAGACTCATTTCAAACTCACTCTCCATGTGTCCAATGAACTCATTTAAATAACCCTTATTATTTGAGCCACAGATTATGTCATCGACATATACTTGGGCTACAAATATATTGTCACTATCCCTTCGTAGAAATAATGTAGGGTCTATTTGACCTCTAATGAAACCCTTCTCAACTAGGAATGTCGACAACCGCTCATACCAAGCCCGGGGTGCTTGTTTAAGGCCATACAGTGCCTTTTTGAGTTTGAACACGTGGTTTGGAAATTCGGTACTCTCAAACCCCGGTGGTTGTTCGACGTAGACCTCTTCCCTAATTAAACCATTTAGAAAGGCCGATTTGACGTCCATTTGATATAATTTGAAACCACGATGTGCTGCAAATGCATGCATCAATCGGATGGACTCTAATCGTGCCACGGGAGCATAGGTCTCATCATAATCAAGACCTTCAACTTGGCTGTATCCCTTGGCTACCAAGCGTGCCTTGTTTCTAATGATTTCTCCCTTATGGTTCAATTTGTTCTTGAAGACCCATTTGGTTCCAATAATGGAGGTCTTCTTGGGTCTAGGGACTAAGTCTCAAACTTGACTCCTTTCAAATTGACCTAGTTCATCTTGCATTGCAATGATCCACTCGGGATCATTTAATGCTTTATCAATTTTCCTAGGTTCAATTTCGGAAATTAGGGCAACTTCATTAGCCTCATTCCGGAAGAATGATCTAGTTCTAACCCCCTGATGGATGTCTCCAACAATTTGGTCTTGAGGATGACTAGAGGCTAATCTAGTTTGCCTAGGAGTTGGTGGTGCTTCTTGAGCGGGCTCACCAGACACAAGTTCAGCCTCAGGATCCGGCTGATCAATGGGTTGTCTAGGTTCACCGTCATCAGACTCATCACCATCAACAATACTTGGAGTTTCATTCAAACTTAGTCTCCTAAGTTCGAGTTGAACTCCTTCTACATTTTCTGATTGGTCACTTGACTTTGGAATTTCTTCAAAAACCACATCAGAAGACTCTTCAACTAATCTAGACTTCTTGTTGTAGACTCGGTAGGCTTTGCTAACGAGGGAGTACCCGACTAGTATCCCTTCATCAGCCTTTGCCGTGAACTTTCCAAGGTGGTCCTTGGTGTTTAGAATGAACACCTTACAACCAAACACCCTAAGGTGTTTAACCGTAGGTGGTTTCCCAAACCAAAGTTCATGGGGAGTCTTTCCTAGAAACCTATGAATGAGGACTCTGTTTTGCACATAGCAAGCTGTATTTACAGCTTCGGCCCACAAGTAACTCGGGAGTGAGTACTCATTGAGCATGCTTTGTGCAGCCTCTTGAAGTACACGGTTCTTCCTCTCTACAACACCATTTTGTTGTGGTGTTCTAGGAGTAGAGAACTCATGCTTATAACCTCTATCTTGACAAAACTCTAAAAACCTTTGGTTTTGAAATTCACCTCCATGATCACTTCTAATTGTCTTAATGGTTAATGATTTTTCATTTTCAACTCTTCTAAAAAAGAAATGAAAACATCTAAGGTTTGTGTAGGACCGGTGCCTTCGATAGAGGGGGGGGGGTGAATATCGATCGTTCAAAATCTTTGTAAAACTTCGTGGAAAACTCGTTCGTTCTAGACTCAGAGTGTTAGTAACGCAGCGGAAAATAAATAGAACGAAAAGAAACAAGACAGTGACACGGCGGATTTTTACTTGGTTCCCAACCCCCCAGGGTCAGTACATCCAAGGCCTATGCACGGGAACGCCCGTCCACTATTGGTCTCCTTCCCGGACTTTCCGGAGGCGGAGAAACCCGACTTACAGTGTAAGATTTACAAGCAATAATATAGAAAAATTAAGTGCGTAATTAAATGAAATCAAACCGAAACAAAAATCTGAAACTCGGCCGATCTGGACCTCTGAAGTGCCGTGCACCTCCTCCTGGAGCCTCCCGGTCGTAGGGCCTTGTTTCTAGCGCGTTGTCGTCGGTCGGAATGATCAAAATCGCTCTGGAATGTTGTGTCTGAGGCAGAGGGGTCGAAGCCCCTTATATAGGCCTCCTGGGGGCGCCCTGGACGCTGGGGGCGCCCCGGAAGACTCGGTCAACTCTTATCCTTGCGCCTACCTCGCCGCAGGTGATAAGAACTTTGACCAGGGCGCCTCGGATGCTCCGGGCGCCCCCGTGGAGGCTTATCCTGTGTTCTGGCTTCGAAACAGCAAAACAGCTACTAATCAGGGCACCCCGGACGCTCCGGGCGCCCGGTTGACACCTGTTCTGCATACACCACGAAAGCTGTCACTTTAGTACTGCCTGGGGGCGCCCCCAACACTGGGGGCGCCCTGGTTAGGGCATTCCAGCTTCACTTGTTTGCTTTGTCTCCGGTTCTTGGTACCTGCAAGATTCATAAACACAAAGCACATATACATGAAATATTAAGCCTAAGGACATGGTTCTGACTTCGGATTTACACGAAACCCTAGGTTGAACCGGCACGAGTTCCTATCCCCGAGAACTCGCCCTTCACCTACTCCTTTCAGGAGACGGTTGCCACCCAGTCCTTCGGATGGACTTTTGCTTAGCCTCCGATTACTCCGGATCTCGAGACGCCCGAACCCCAACCTGTCTCTACTCCTGTCCTTAGTCATCGCTCAGCTAAGTTGCTCAGTCCCTTGGACCAAGACTTCATTACCTAGCAATCCTTCGCCAGGTGCCTAGCAGTCCTTCGCCAGGTCTTCATTCCCTAGCAGCCCTTCGCTAGGTGCCTAGCAGCCCTTCGCTAGGTCTTCTATGCCTAGTAGTCCTTCACTAGGTGCCTAGCAGCCCTTCGCTAGGTCTTCTATGCCTAGTAGTCCTTCACTAGGTGCCTAGCAGCCCTTCGCTAGCTCTTAGGGTTACGATACCTAGCAGCCCTTCGCTAGGTGCCTAACAACCCTTCGTTAGGTCTTGGGGTTTCGATGCCTAGATTAACTAGGACTTTTCTTCAGCTTAGGTCACTTCTCTCTTACTCCCCTTTGTCTGTTCAATATATCACTGACTTAAGTGTATTGTCAAACATTAAAACACTTAAAGAGGAATACCATTGATGCAACTTGCACCAACAATCTCCCCCTTTTTGATGTTTGACAATAACTTATGTTAGATTGGTTTAAAGGGGCTAAATCACTATCCTTGGAAAAAATGAAAAAAGTTTTGAAACTACATTTTTGATCTTTGGGAGAAAATTTTTCTAACTTAAGCACACCTCTCCCCTTTGTCATACATCAAAAATAATACTTGCACCAATAATGAGAGTATTTTTGAAGATACTTAGTATAAAATTTTGAAAGATACCAAAAACTAATACTTAAGTATTTTGAACTTAGACAACTTAGACAATGTTTTTGAGAAAATGTCAAATATTTTGAAAGATGATCTTGAGGCATGCAACTACTTTTGAAAAATAATAGAGTCAGCAGTTTTTGAGAAATGATATTTTGAAAAATAATAAGTAATTTTTGAAAAATATAAGTACCTTTGAAAAATGTATTTTTTTTTAAAATTAAGTACTTTTGAAAGAATATTAGGCTTTGAAAGACATAAGTACTTTTGAAAACATAATATTTGACTTTACTTGAATTATTTTTCAGTCTGACACCATCCTGGGAAACCTTGTTGACTACAAGGACATTTCCTAAGTGTCCTGGAAGTTTTCCAACCCAAGTAAACATTATAAAAAAAATTTCATAAGTCACAGAATGTAAGTTAATTTTGAAAAGTATAATAATTTTAAAATTATAATACTTGATTCGGTTTATCTTCCAGTCTGACACAATCATAGGAAACCTTGTTGACTACAAGGACATTTTCCTAAGTGTCCTGGAGGATTTTTCAACTCAAGGTATTATTTCAAATGGATCAAAATCAGATGAATTTTTTGGAAAAATTTTATAAAAATTTGATAGCATTTTAAAATAATACTTATGTTTTCAATAGGATTTGAAAATATCACGCATGAAAACATTTGAATTATTCAATAATTCTTTTAATTTGACCTCCCCCTAAACTTGACCTAGTCCTGGGAAGCTTGTTGACCACAAGTACTCTTCCTCTAAGTCTTAAGGGTTGATTCAAATTAAGGAAATTATTTAATAATTTCAAAACAATTAATTAAACAAAATTGTTTCAGAAGTTTGATTTAGACTCCCCCTAAATCTGACACGTCCTAGGAGTCCATGTAGATTATGAAGTGGACTTTCCTCTGTGTCTTTAGGGTTTATCAAAATCAAACAAGACAGGTAAATTTTACAACATAAATCTCCCTTTTTTTTTCGAAAAACACATGTGATAACGATTTAAAGCTCAATTTTTGAAAAGTATTTTCAAATAATAGTAATTTTTTAAAGTGCAAATTTTTGAAAAAAATGAAAAGTACTCCCCCTGTACCTGATACCGTTTGACTCTATCTAAGTGCCTTAAGGAACTTTAGTGTTGTCCTAAGAGGCTTGTGTCTAATTGAGTGAGTCAAATAAATTTTTGAAAAGATATATTTTTGGAAAATGTATAATATATATAATCAAATAGACAAGCATGAATTCCATAAAAATATTATTATGTTGAAGCACTATTTTGAAAATATATTTTTATGAAAATATTCTAATAATTTTGAAAAACAATTTTGAAAAATATTTTTTAATTCATTAGTCCTTAACATCTCACCCATTTTAGATGTATCAATACAACAAGCATAGTTGCCTTATGGGTGTATTGTGAGATGCTTGATTTATTTTTCTTAATTTATTAACTCTAAGAATTAATTGAAGCTTGTGTTAGATTTGAATTTAACAAAGAATAATTTGAATTTGAGATTCAAAAATTGGCTTCCAGGTCTTGGCGAGGCACTAGGCCTTCTTTGGCCGTAGCCTTATGGGATCATCCACCCTTTCCTTGACAAAGCCGTTTAATGAAGTTTCATTTTCAAAATTAATCTTTGAAAAAGTTCTGGTCTAACTAGTTTGGGTTTTGGATCGGTAGCTTCGGCTAGTTTCACCAGTCTAAAGAGACCAAGTGAACTTGATCTTATTAGAATTGGCTTCCCTAATATACTATCATCTCACCGCCACCCAATACTAGGTTGATCAAGTTTCAATTATTCTTTTTCCTATATCCGTTCTAATATATGCATAAAATTTAAATATGCATGACATGTCATATATTTTAAAAGAATAGCAAATGCATGTCATGACAGTTATGCATGAGTCAAACAAGTCAAATAATTTTATTTAAGTTTCTAAAATGTATCAAATTCCCGATTTGATACATGTCGAGTGAACCCGCGAATATGTCAACCCACTTTGACATATTTAATGTTATTAATTTTAATTGTTACACTTTGGGTAAAATTTTATTTTAGTTTGAGTTATTTAAGATTTTAGTTGGATTCAGGTTAATTACGAATTAATTGAGGTTGAATTAATTAGATATTAATTGATTAGGATTAAAGTTAATTTAATTGAAGTTTTAATTTGAATTCAACTTAATTTTACTTTGAATTTAATTTGAATTAAATTAATTAAATTAAGATTTAATTTAGGTTTAATTTGATTTTAATTGAGTTTAATTGAATTATTTGAATTAATTCGAATTTAATTGAATTTAATTGAATTATTTGAATTAATTCGAATTTAATTGAATTTAATTGAATTATTTGAATTAATTCGAATTTAATTGAATTATTTGAATTAATTCGAATTTAATGGAATTTAATTGAATTATTTGAATTAATTCAAATTTAATTGAATTTAATTGAATTATTTGAATTAATTCAAATTTAATTGAATTGAATTAAATTATTTGAATTAATTCGAATTTAATTGAATTTAATTAATTCAAATTTAATTGAATTTAATTAAGATTTAATTAGAATTTAATTAAGATTTAATTAAGATTTAATTTGAATTTAATGAAGATTTAATTAAGATTTAATTTGAATTTGATTAAGATTTAATTAAGATTTAATTTGAATTTGATTAAGATTTAATTAAGATTTAATTTGAATTTAATTAAGATTTAATTAAGATTTAATTTGAATTTAATTAAGATTTAATTAAGATTTAATTTGAATTCGGTTATAATGATTAATTAATAATTGTGGGTTTAAATTCATCATTTTCATTATTTCGAAAATTTCTTCTTCATCTTTATCTTTCTTTTCAAGTTCTTCTAATAATTTTGATTTATTTGAATTTTTATAATTTTTATTAACTATGGCCTTTATCTTAGATAGTTCTCTATCCTCCTCAAGATTAATTTTTTCAATATCCTCACAGTAAGTAGAGTAAATTGGGCCACTAGTTAAAGTTTTGTAATAATCTTCAATATTATCTATAATTAAATTATTATCTAGAAGAAAATTATCTTCAGAATTATCCTCAGAGTTATCCTCAGATATATCTTCAATATTTTCAAAACATTCAGAATTAATCTCTAGATTATCCTTAGAATTAATTTCTGGATTATCTCTAAGATTTTCAGAATTAATTTCTTGATTATCCTTAAGATTTTCAGATTCAGATTCAGATTTGTACAACGAATTTTCAAATTTGAATTTGTAATTATCCATAGAATTTTCAGATTTAGAATTATTCTTAAGATTTTTGAATTCAGATTTATCCTCAGGATTTTCAAATTTGAATTCGAATTTATCCTTAGAATTTTCAAATTTGAATTCGGGATTAATTTCAGATTTAGAACTAGAATCATTATCTTTAGAATTATCAGAGTTTATTTTAGATTTAATATCAGAATTAATTTTAGCAATTATTAAATTGGTATTAATAATTAAATAGTTAATGTTGGATATTTTAATCATATCCGTATTCTCTAATTTTTCATGCAAAATATTTAATCTACTATGCAGTAAATTTAATTTTTCAGAAAAATTAACTGAATTATCTAAAGACAGTGCAGGAGATTGTAAAACTTTTGGAACGTAAATCTTATGTACCTTCGCCGGACACTTATTTTTGTAGTGTCCGTACTTCTCGCATTTGAAGCATCGTACGTGATTTTTATTTTTCCGGACCTCTGGCGCTGGTACCCCCTGTTCCGCCGGTGATGTAAACCGAATCTTACGAGTAGGGCACTGATTTTTGTAGTGCCCTCTCTCCCTGCATGTGAAGCATGTAATATGAAATTTAAAAATAGACATTTAAATAAAATATACCTGATTCACCCAATGCTCCCCCTCAACTCCTGGCGTCGTTGCTCCGTCGGCGGTTAGTCCGGTGAAGAGCTGCTCGGCTCTGATACTACTTGTAGGACCGGTGCCGTCGATAGAGGGGGGGTGAATATCGATCGTTCAAAATCTTTGTAAAACTTCGTGGAAAACTCGTTCGTTCTAGACTCAGAGTGTTAGTAACGCAGCGGAAAATAAATAGAACGAAAAGAAACAAGACAGTGACACGACAGATTTTTACTTGGTTCCCAACCCCCCAGGGTCAGTACATCCAAGGCCTATGCACGGGAACGCCCGTCCACTATTGGTCTCCTTCCCGGACTTTCCGGAGGCGGAGAAACCCGACTTACAGTGTAAGATTTACAAGCAATAATATAGAAAAATTAAGTGCGTAATTAAATGAAATCAAACCGAAACAAAAATCTGAAACTCGGCCGATCTGGACCTCCGAAGTGCCGCGCACCTCCTCCTGGAGCCTCCCGGTCGTAGGGCCTTGTTTCTAGCGCATTGTCGTCGATCGGAATGATCAGAATCGCTCTGGAATGTTGTGTCTGAGGCAGAGGGGTCGAAGCCCCTTATATAGGCCTCCTGGGGGCGCCCAGGACGCTGGGGGCACCCCAGAAGACTCGGTCAACTCTTATCCTTGCGCCTACCTCGCCGCAAGTGATAAGAACTTTGACCAGGGCGCCCCGGATGCTCCGGGCGCCCCGTGGAGGCTTATCCTGTGTTCTGGCTTCGAAACAGCAAAACAGCTACTAATCAAGGCGCCCCGGACGCTCCGGGCGCCCCGGTTGACACCTGTTCTGCATACACCACGAAAGCTGTCACTTTAGTACTGCCTGGGGGCGCCCCCCTTGCTGGGGGCGCCCTGGCTGCATGGGGGCGCCCCCAACACTGGGGGCGCCCTGGTTAGGGCATTCCAGCTTCACTTGTTTGCTTTGTCTCCGGTTCTTGGTACCTGCAAGATACATAAACACAAAGCACATATACATGAAATATTAAGCCTAAGGACATGGTTCTGACTTTGGATTTACACGAAACCCTAGGTCGAACCGGCACGAGTTCCTATCCCCGAGAACTCGCCCTTCACCTACTCCTTTTAGGAGATGGTTGCCACCCAGTCCTTCGGATGGACTTTTGCTTAGCCTCCGATTACTCCGGATCTCGAGACGCCCGAACCCCGACCCGTCTCTACTCCTGTCCTTAGTCATCGCTCAGCTAAGTTGCTCAGTCCCTTGGACCAAGACTTCATTACCTAGCAATCCTTCGCCAGGTGCCTAGCAGTCCTTCGCCAGGTCTTCATTCCCTAGCAGCCCTTCGCTAGGTGCCTAGCAGCCCTTCGCTAGGTCTTCTATGCAGCCCTTCGCTAGGTCTTCTATGCCTAGTAGTCCTTCACTAGGTGCCTAGCAGCCCTTCGCTAGCTCTTAGGGTTACGATACCTAGCAGCCCTTCGCTAGGTGCCTAACAACCCTTCGTTAGGTCTTGGGGTTTCGATGCCTAGATTAACTAGGACTTTTCTTCAGCTTAGGTCACTTCTCTCTTACTCCCCTTTGTCTGTTCAATATATCACTGACTTAAGTGTATTGTCAAACATTAAAACACTTAAAGAGGAATACCATTGATGCAACTTGCACCAACAGTTTGGTCCTTATATTTTAAAAAGTAAGTCCATGTGTATCTAGTGAAATCATCAATGATCACAAAACAATATCTACTGTTGATGCAGTCTGGCCCTAATTGTTGTTTTGGTGTTGACAACGATTTTAGTTTAGGTTGATGATGATGATGATTATGATTAAGTCCTGATCGAGGATTAGGCATGATATGGAGGATTCTAGCCTGGAGGGCTAGGTGTTGGAAAATCCTAACCTGGAGGGTTAGGTGTGAAAAATCCTAGCTTGGATGGCTAGGTGTTGGAAAAGTCCTAATTCGGAAGGGTTGGGTGAAAAGTCCTAGCTTGGAGGGCTAGGTGAAAAGTCCTAACTTGGAGGGTTAGGTGCAAATTCCCATCCTGGAGAATTAGGTGAAAAAGTCCTGGCTTGGAGGGTCAGGTGCCTAGCTTGGAGGGCTAGGTGAAAAGTCCTAGCTTGGAGGGCTAGGTGAAAAGACCTAACTTGGAGGGTTAGGTGCAAATTCCCATCTTGTAGAGTTAGATGGAAAATCCTTAGCTTAGAGTGCTAAGGTGGATGGAAACTTATCTTGGAGGGCTGAGTTTGAGTCCCTGGATCGGTCTGGTGATCGATACGGGATTCTGGCACGCGGCTCCTTCGTGGATCGGTCTGGTGACCGATCCAATGATGACTGATCGGTCGGGTGACCGATCAGGGAGCACACAGTGAGGTTGGGAACCTACTGTGCTGCTCCTGATCGATCTGGTGACCGATCATGGAGTATGCATTTCACCCATTGACTGGCTCCTGATCGGTCTGGTGACCGATCAGGGATCAAGCAGTGAGGTTGAGTTCCCTTGCTGAACTGCTCCTGATCGATCTGGTGACCGATCAGGATCACTGTGCAAATCGTTCTGGTGAACGATCCAGCTTCGCGGGCTTCTCACTAAGATCGATCAGGACGGTTCCTGATCGGTNAAATTAATAATTCTTTTAATTGATCTCCCCCTAAACTTGACCTAGCCCTGGGAAGCTTGTTGACCACAAGTACTCTTCCTCTAAGTCTTAAGGGTTGATTCAAATTAAGGAAGTTATTTAATAATTTCAAAACAATTAATTTAACAAAATTGTTTCAGAAGTTTGATTTAGACTCCCCCTAAATCTGACACGTCCTAGGAGTTCATGTAGATTATGAAGTGGACTTTCCTCTGTGTCTTTAGAGTTTATCAAAATCAAACAAGACAGGTAATTTTACAACATAAATCTCTTTTTTTTCGAAAAAACACATGTGATAACGATTTAAAGCTTAATTTTTGAAAAGTATTTTCAAATAATAGTAATTTTTTAAAGTGCAAATTTTTGAATGAAAAGTACTCCCCCTGTACCCGATACCGTTTGACTCTATCTAAGTGCCTTAAGGAACTTTAGTGTTGTCCTAAGAGGCTTGTGTCTAATTGAGTGAGTCAAACAAATTTTTTGAAAAGATATATTTTTGAAAAAAATGTATAATATATATAATCAATCAGACAAGCATGAATTCCATAAAAACATTATTATGTTGAAGCACTATTTTGAAAATATATTTTTATGAAAATATTCTAATAATTTTGAGAAACAATTTTGAAAAATATTTTTCAATTCATTAGTCCTTAACATCTCACCCATTTTAGATGTATCAATACAACAAGCATGGTTGCCTTGTAGATGTATTGTGAGATGCTTGATTCAATTTTCTTAATTTATTAATTCTAAGATTTAATTGAAGCTTGTGTTAGATTTGAATTTAACAAAGAATAATTTGAAATTCAAAAATTGGCTTCCAGGTCTTGGCGAGGCACTAGGCCTTCTTTGGCCGAAGCCTTATGGGATCATTCACCCTTTCTTTGACAAAGTCGTTTAAAGAAGTTTCATTTTCAAAATTAATCTTTGAAAAAGTTCTGGTCTAACTAGTTTGGGTTTTGGATCGGTAGCTTCGGCTAGTTTCACCAGTCTAAAGAGACCAAGTGAACTTGATCTTATTAGAATTGGCTTCCCTAACGTACTATCATCTCACCGCCACCCAATACTAGGTTGATCAAGTTTCAATGATTCTTTTTCCTATAGCCATTCTAATATATGCATAAAATTTAAATATGCATGACATGTCATATATTTTAATAGAATAGCAAATGCATGTCATGGTAGTTATGCATGAGTCAAACAAGTCAAATAATTTTATTTAGGTTTCTAAAATGTATCAAATTCCCGATTTGATACATGTCGAGTGAACCCGTGAATATGTCAACCCACTTTGACATATTTAATGTTATTAATTTTCATTGTTACACTTTAGGTAAAATTTTACTTTAGTTTGAGTTTAAGTTATTTAAGATTTTAGTTGGATTCAGGTTAATTACGAATTAATTGAGGTTGAATTAATTAATTGATTAGGATTAATATTGAAGTTAATTTAATTGAAGTTTTTAATTTTAATTCAACTTAATTTTACTTTGAATTTAATTTGAATTAAATTGATTTAATTAAGATTTAATTTAAGTTTAATTTGAATTTAATTGAATTATTTGAATTAATTTGGATTTAATTTGAATTTAATTAATATTTAATTTGAATTTAATTAAGATTTTATTTGAATTTAATTAATATTTAATTTGAATTTAATTAATATTTAATTTGAATTTCATTAGGATTTAATTTGGATTAATTTGAATTTAATTAGGATTTAATTTGGATTAATTTGAATTTAATTAGGATTTAATTTGGATTAATTTGAATTTAATTAGGATTTAATTTGGATTAATATGAATTTAATTAGAATTTAATTTGGATTAATTTGAATTTAATTAAGATTTAATTTGGATTAATTTGAATTTAATTAGGATTTAATTTGGATTAATTTGAATTTAATTAGGATTTAATTTGGATTAATTTGAATTTAATTTGAATTAATTAAGATATAATTTGAAATTAATTTCGAATTAGGATTTAATTTAATTTAATTTAATTTCGAATTAGGATTTAATTTAATTTAATTTAATTTCGAATTAGGATTTAATTTAATTTAATTTCCATTTTTTTAAGGTTATAATGATTAATTAATAATTATGGGTTTAAATTCATCATTTTCATTATTTCGAAAATTTCTTCTTCATCTTTATCTTCCTTTTCAAGTTTTTCTAATAATTTTGATTTATTTGAATTTTTGTAATTTTTATTGATTATGGCCTTTATCTTAGAAAATTCTATCTCCTCCTCAAGATTAGATTTTTCAATATTCTCACAGTAGGTGGAGTAATTTGGGCCACTAATTAAAGTTTTGTAATAATCTTTAATATTATCTATAATTAAATTATTATCTAAGAGAATTTTATCTTCAAAATTATCCTCAGATATATTTTCAATATTTTCAACATTAATCTCTAGATTATCTTTAAGATTTTCAGAATTAATTTCTGAATTATCCTTAAGATTTTTGAATTCAGATTTATCCTCAGGATTTTCAAATTTGAATTCGAATTTATCCTTAGGATTTTCAGATTCAGATTCAGATTTGTACAACGGATTTTTAAATTTGAATTGGTAATTATCTAAAGAATTTTCAGATTTAGAATTATCCTTAAGATTTTTTGAATTCAAATTTATCCTCAGGATTTTCAAATTTGAATTCGAATTTATCCTTAGGATTTTCAAATTCGAATTCGGGATTAATTTCAGATTTAGAACTAGAATTAATTGTATCATTATCTGTAGAATTATCAGAGTTTATTTTAGATTTAATATCAGAATTAATTTTAGAAATTATTGAATTGGTATTAATAATTAAATAGTTAATTTTGGATATTTTAATCATATCCATATTTTCTAATTTTTCATGCAAAATATTTAATCTACTATGCAGTAAATTTAATTTAACAGAAAAATTGACTGAATTATCTAAAGACAGTGCAGGAAATTGTAAGACTTTTGGAACGTAAATCTTACGTACCTTCGCCGGACACTTGTTTTTGTAGTGTCCGTACTTCTCGCATTTGAAGCATCGTACGTGATCTTTGTTTTTTCGGACTCCTGGCGCTGGTACCTCCTTTGCCGCCGGTGACGAACGATTCTTACGAGTAGGGCACTGATTTTTGTAGTGTCCTCTCTCCCTGCACTTGAAACAAATAATATGCAATTTAAAATTGGACATTTTAAACTAAAAATACCTGATTCACCCCTGGGCTCCCCCTCAACTCCTGGCGTCGTTGCTCCGTCGGCGGTTAGTCCGGTGAAGAGCGGCTTGGCTCTGATACCAATTGTAGGATCGGTGCCGTCGATAGAAGGGGGTGAATATCGACCTTGAAAATCTTTCGTGGAAATCTCGTAATACTTTCGTTCTAGACTCAGAGTATTAGTAGCGCAGCGGAAAATAAATAGAACGAAAAGAAACAAGATAGTGACACAGCGGATTTTTACTTGGTTCCCGACCCCCCAGGGTCAGTACATCCAAGGCCTATGCACGGGAACGCCCGTCCACTATTGGTCTCCTTTCCGGACTTTCCGGAGGCGGAGAAACCCGACTTACAGTGCAATATTACAATCAATAATATAGAAATTTAAGTACGGTAATTAACAAAATGCAAACCAACAAGACAAGGATGAAGCTCGGCCAATCTGGACCTTCGAAGTGCCGCGCACTTCCTCCTGGAGCCTCCCGGTCGTAGAGCCTCGTTTCTACTGTGTTGCCGTTGGTCAGAATGATTAGAACAGTACTTTAAAGTTGTGTCTAAAGCTGAGGGGTCGAAGCCCCTTATATAGGCCTCCTGGGGGCGCCCCGGACGCTGGGGGCACCCCGGAAGACTCGGTCAAACCTTATCCTTGCACCTACCTCGCTGCAGGGGATATGATCTTTGACCAGGGTGCCCCGGATGCTCCGGGCGTCCCCGTGGAGCCTTATCCTGTGTTCTGGCTTCGAAACAGCAAAACAGCTACTAATCCAGACGCTCCGGGCGCCCCGGTTGACACTTGTTTTGACTGCATCACGAAACTGCATGTTCTAGTACTGCCTGGGGGCGCCCCCCTTACTGGGGGCGCCCTGGCTGCATGGGGGCACCCCCCTTGCTGGGGGCGCCCCCCTTAAAGCCTGCACACCATGTATTTTTGCTAGTTTACCTGCTTTATCTCTGGTTCTTGATACCTGCAAGATACACAAACACAAAGCATAGATACATATCATATTAGCCTTAAGGACTTGGTTCAGACTTCGGATTCGCACGAAACCCTAGGTCGAACCGGCACGAGTTCCTATCCCCGAGAACTCGCCCTTCACCTACTCCTTTCAGGAGATGGTTGCCACCCAGTCCTTCGGATGGACTTTGGCTTAGCCTTCGATTACTCCGGATCTCGAGACGCCCGTACCCCGACCCGTCTCTACTCCTGTCCTTAGTCATCGCTCAGCTAAGTTGCTCAGTCCCTTGGACCAAGACTCATTACCTAGCGATCCTTCGCCAGGTGCCTAGCAGTCCTTCGCCAGGTCTTCATTCCCTAGCAGCCCTTCACTAGGTGCCTAGCAGCCCTTCGCTAGGTCTTAGGTTACGATACCTAGCAGCCCTTCGCTAGGTGCCTAGCAGCCCGTCGCTAGGTCTTTAGGTTATGATACCTAGCAGCCCTTCGCTAGGTCTTTAGGTTACGATACCTAGCAGCCCTTCGCTAGGTGCCTAGCAGCCCGTCGCTAGGTCTTTAGGTTATGATACCTAGCAGCCCTTCGCTAGGTGCCTAGCATCCCTTCGCTAGGTCTTTAGGTTACGATACCTAGCAGCCCTTCGCTAGGTCTTTGGGTTATGATACCTAGCAGCCCTTCGCTAGGTGCCCAGCAGCCCTTCGCTGGGACTTAGGGTTTCGATGCCTAGATTAACTAGGACTTTTCCTCAGCTTTGGTTACTTTACTTTTTCTCCCCTTTGTCTATTCATTGTATACTGACTTAAGTGTATTGTCAAACATTAAAACACTTAAAGAGGAATATCTGTAACGCCCCAAAATTCCTATTTTTGGTTCTTAAAGTCCTTAGAATTATTTAAAAATGGTTTAGAAATATTCTAGATATTTTTAGGAATTTTTAGAATATTTTTATGGAATTTTCCGAGTCCGTTTAGTATTTAAAAAAAAAGGAAGAAAAAGAAAAAAAAAGAGGAAAAACGTTTAATGGGCAGACGGGCGTTCGAACCCGCGACCACCACGAGACCAAGAGCGCGCGCGACCAGCTGGGCTAGGGTATCAAGCACAGCAAAGGATGGAGAGACCTATATTTAAGGTGTAGTTAGGTTAATCCGCCCCATAAGTATAAATAGGTAATTAAAGAGAGAAGTTTTATTTTCTCTCCTCTCCAAACCCTCACGCCGACCCCTCCTCTTCTGGGCGAAACTACACCAAGCTCTAGGGGGCCGGTCAAGGCTCTTCTCCAAGAGATATTCCTATATTCGGGATCCCCGCGACGAGAGGAACGCGTAGGCGCGAAGAATTCTCTGAGATCTCAAGTTTCTTCCGAGCTCTAGACGTCAATCTTGGTTGTAAGTCCAAGATATCAATGTAAGTACTGCTCACCTGCAGTAAGAGGCGGTTTTTCCGCGAGAATTTCCTTTAAAAGTTTTTAAAAGAGATAGTTCTTTTAGTTTTTAGTTTTTGCATGTGATCTTAGTTCATTATATGCTTATATATTTTATTGAGTGCCCTATATGAGATTAGGGACCAAGAAAAACTATGAGAAAAGAAAAGATAAGATAAAGATAAGAAAAGAAAAGGCCAAGGCCTTAAGAAATCCCCAAAAGTCAAGACTTAGGGATTTTAGCACGCAAGGTGCTCCAGAAAATGCCAAGGCATTTACAGATAAGAAAGAAAAGAAAGAAAAGCTATTTTATTTTATAAGGCCAGTACCCGGCGTCCAAGGGCGTCGTTAAAGAAATCCAGGTGTCCAATTCCAAGGTCTTGGCCCTGGTAGACCAAGGTCTGCTCTATTAGGATTGGTGGCTCGCTACCCCAACCTTTTAGGGAACGCGCATCAGATGGTACTTACGTCTTCAGTGGATCCAAGTGATTATTATTTTCAAGTATATGCTTTAGCAAAGTTTTCTAAAGTTTAAGAAAGTTTTCAAAAGATAAAGAATAGCTAAAGTTTCAAGTTGAGCCAAGAAAAGTAAATCGAGATTTATCATTGCTTGAGTATGCATGTTTGGAGTTATACATGTTCTTAGTTTTCTTTCAAGCATATTAGCATCTCATATGATTTTCATATTGTTCTAGAAGCATGTTTGCACATTTCGAGATTTTGTGAGCTAGATAGTACTTACTAAGCTTTTTGCTTACTAGTTGCATTTCCTCTTACTGCAGATAAAGGTAAAGGCAAGCAATTCTGAAGGAAGGCGACGAGGCGGTGCTGAGTAAAGTGTGTGTGGTGGCTGATTTTGGAGAGATCTTTGAGACGAGATAATTTAGTTATTTGAATTACAATGTTATAGTTTATTTAAATTTCAAGTTCTAGCTTTATGGAGTTTAGCGAACATTTAAGCTTTGAATAGTTTTACATGCTCAATTTCTTAGGGTGAAGATTCCATGTCATTTCATTTAGCATATATATCCTTATGATGGCATTAGATGAGTAGAAGTGTGAGTAGTTGGAAATATTGATACTTTGTTAGAAATATAGATGCATGTGCCAAGATAGTATTAATTTCTCTTTGAATCAAGTTTTATTGCTCAAATATGTTTAGAAGAGTTGCATTCACATTTCATAATGCTTTAGCAAAGTTATAGAACATGTATTTGGTGTTATGAATGCATAGGAGTCAAGATTGGTACACACTCTATTGTTAAAGTTCATATAACCTTGAATAGCTTATTTCCTTCCGCAAAAGTCCTAATTACAAGTTTATGGATTCATTTTGATTGGCTAAATTGATTGGAAAACTGGCCTAGAGTATAGAAATGGTGTCAGGATTCTATTTGGCTCGAAAGTATAGGTTTGGTGGAGTTTTGAAGCAAGTGCCGAAATCTGAAAATTCTGTTTTCAGGCCTATCAGTCGACTGATACCCGTAAGCTGAGTTGGGCGAGGCAAGTTTCAATAAGCATTCTCTTACGAGTTTTTGAGAAAGAAAGTGCGACATGGTATCATGCATGACTAATTAAGTTAGAATATCATTCTTAGATAGATTAAAAAAAAAAGAAAGAGATTTCCGCATTTTTAGTCGTGCATTAGAGTCGAGAAGTAGACAAAAGTAACGATCCGTCTAAGGCAGAGAAGGCGGGTCGCTACAGGTGGTATCAGAGCAGTTCCCATTCTCCAGCATCACACACACATCAGCATCAACTTTGCCGTCTTCAAGTAAGAAAGTTTTAAGTTTCAGTTTTTTTCTATTGCTCCTTTATTTAATTGCAGTATAGAGAAATGCTTAAGTACTACTCACATGTGCATAGAACAAGGAAGCATGTTTAATCCCTTAGTATTACGGAATCATGTTTAATCCCTAGAATGGACATTAGGATACTAAGTAAGAAGACAAGTTTATACCTAGAGAGGTAGTAGTGATTTCTTGTTCCCTTATGCATTATTAAATGGCAAGAAGAGGCCGAGCCCCTAATGCAAGGAACAGAACTCCAGTTCAAGATAACAATGAGCTTGGCACAGAACAGCCAAATCTGATGGCAGTCATTGCTCAAATGCAAGCTCAGATTACAGAACAACAGAAGACCATCGCCACACTGATGGCAAATCAGCACCCAGTGTCCCCTACACCACCCACAGCAGGAGTGGAGGACGTCCTTCATGTTGTGATCTTAGTATAGCAAGACCAAGGTCTTGATTTGCCCAAACACAAGGTTTGGAGGATTTCGGCATGTAAGGTGTCCGATAAAAGTTCTGAGTAAGACCAAGGTCTTACTAAGCCCAAGAACGAGCTATAGGACTAAGAAATGAGATAAGAAACAAGACCAAGGTATTGTTGTATCCTAAAGCAAGTTTGAGAACATTACCGTTAAGTGTTAAGTTATACATTTGAGGACGCCTAGAAAGGCCCAAAACGAGGAGCAAGTTCCTAGAGGGCAAGAGGTAACAGAGTCAGTACCACCACCAAATCTCTTAGAGGTGGTGGCTCGGGAGAGTAAGGCAAGAAGCATACCTCATTTAGTAGAAGAAACTGAAGCCAGGGAATTTCCCAGGCACAAGTAAACCATGGGATGCTTAAGCATGGTTCAAAACGTTGGAAAGAATAGTAGGGCTACTGGACTGGCATGAGGTAGAGAAGATAAAGTGTGCATCTTTCTGCCTTACGGGAGATGCTAGAATATAGTGGGAGAGAGTCAAGGCCAAGAGAAATGTCAGCCAGATGGCATGGGCCGACTTCGGGACTGAGTTCTCCGAAGAATACTTTCACATGCAAGTAACCAACAAGCATTATGATGAATTCACGGAGTTCAGACAAGGAGAACTATCCGTGGATGAAGCAGTGAAGATGTTTAAGCGGTTAGCTCATCTGTGCCCAGAGCTAATTAGCACAGGAAAAGAGATGGTTATGCTAATGCTCAAGATGTTAAGGCCTGAGATAGCGTTAAAGAGGGCTAGCAGTGTTAAGAGGCCACAAACCTCCGAAGAACTAATAAGTGGTGCTTTGACCACTGAGCACTACTTAAACTGTATAAAGGCCACCAGAAAGGTTGAACAATGAAGTTCTTAACAACCTTACCATCAGGGGAAGTAATGGCCTCTACTCAGAGGCTAAGGGCAGTACCAATCTGGATTTCCAACCGAGAGCTCTATAGTGACTTGATAGTCCTTGAGATGAAGGATTATGATGTCATTTTAGGGATGAATTTCCTCAGTAAGTACAGCGCTTCAGTGGACTGCCGTAGAAGGAAGGTGGTTTTCAGCCCAGAAGGAGAACCACCATTCGAGTTTCAAGGAGCCCCAAGGAGGAAGACTCAGAAATTTCTCTCAGCCTTGGCAGCCCACCAGATGCTAGAGCAAGGGTGTGCTGGTTTTCTTGCACACATAGTGGAATCAGAAGCAAAGGAAGAACTCAAGCAGGAGGATGTACGGGTAGTCTGCGAATATCCAGAAGTGTTCCCAGAAGAATTACCTGGACTACCTCCCAACCGAGAAGTGGAATTCGAGATCGAGCTAGTGCCCGGTACCGGTCCGGTCTCGAAGGCCCCATATCGTATGTCTCCAGCAGAGTTGAAGGAATTACAAGAGCAACTCCAGGAGCTACTAGACAAGGGCTTCATTCGCCCGAGTCATTCACCCTGGGGAGCTCCTGTACTTTTCGTCAAGAAGAAGGATGGGTCTATGCGTCTGTGCATAGACTACAGAGCTCTGAACAAGGTGACCATCAAGAACAAGTACCCCCTTCCTAGAATAGATGATTTATTTGATCAACTCAAAGGGGCTACAGTGTTCTCGAAGATAGACCTGCGTTCTGGGTATCATCAGCTAAAGGTTAAAGAAAGTGACATCCCCAGGACGGCCTTCAGGACGAGATACGGCCACTACGAATTTGTAGTAATGCCTTTTGGAGTAACCAATGCTCCAGCAGTCTTCATGGAGCTGATGAACCACATCTTCAGGGAGTATCTCGATAAATTCGTCATTGTATTTATTGATGATATTCTCATATACTCACAGACTCCAGAGGACCATGCTACACACTTGAGGATAGTGCTGCAAATCCTTCAGCAGGAGAAGCTCTATGCAAAATTCTCAAAGTGTGAGTTTTGGCTAGATCAGGTGACCTTCCTAGGTCACATTGTATCCAAAGAAGGTATTCAAGTTGATCCAGCCAAGATAGAAGCAGTCAGCAACTGGTGTAGACCCAAGAATGCCAGTGAGATCAGAAGCTTCTTAGGCCTGGCAGGATATTACAGAAAATTTGTGGAGGACTTTTCCAGGATAGCCTCTCCACTCACAGCCTTGACCAGAAAGAACAAGAAGTTTGAATGGTCAGATAAATGCGAGCACAGTTTTCTAGAGCTGAAGAAGAGACTGACCAGTGCTCCCATCTTGACTGTTCCAGAGAGTGACAAGGCCTTTGACATCTACAGTGATGCATCCAAGATGGGCCTTGGAGCTGTCCTCATGCAAGATGGTAAGGTAATAGCATACGCCTCCAGACAGCTCAAGGACTATGAGAAGAATTACCCTACCCACGACCTTGAGCTAGCAGTTGTGGTTTTCGCACTAAAGCTCTGGAGACACTACCTGTATGGAGTGCAGTGCAGAATCTTCACAACCATCAAAGTTTGAAGTACTTCTTCACTCAGAAGGACCTGAATATGAGGCAGCGCAGGTGGCTAGAGTTGGTCAAAGATTATGACTGTGAAATCCTCTACCACCCAGGTAAAGCTAATAAAGTGGCAGATGCACTGAGCAGGAAATCCTGTGCAGCACTGATGTCCCTATCATCACTGTCTCTACCACTTCAGAAAGAAATAAAGGATTTTGGAGTCGAGGTAATAATTGGGCAACTTTCTGCACTGACTCTAGAGTCAACCCTGCTTGTGGATATACAAAGAAAGCAAAGTCAAGACCCAGAAATCCAGAAGATCAAGCAGGGGATCCAAGAGGCAGAAAATTCAGAGTTTCGAGTATCAGATAGTGGCATACTCTATCTTGGAGACCACCTTTGCGTCCCCAATGATGAGGAACTAAGAAAGAATATTTTAGAAGAAGCCCACAGTACCCCGTACTCTATGCATCCTGGTTCTACCAAGATGTATCAAGATTTAAAGAAAGGATTCTGGTGGTCTGGACTCAAGCGAGACGTGGCCAGATATATCAGTACCTGCTTGACCTGCCAGAGAGTCAAAGCAGAACACAGAGACCAGGAGGAGTTCTGCAGCCTCTTCCCATTCCAGAGTGGAAATGGGAAGAGATATCCATGGATTTTATCACAGGTCTCCCAAGGACCACCCATGGACACGATGCAATATGGGTGATAGTGGACAGATTGACCAAGTCTGCCCACTTCCTAGCCATCAAGTTATCGCATTCGGTAGAGCAATTAGCACAGCTGTACGTGAAAGAAGTGATCAGGCTTCACGGAGTTCCGAGGTCGATCGTGTCTGACAGAGATGGGAGGTTCACCTCCCCTTTTTGAAGGTGTGTTCAGGACGCCCTAGGCACCAGACTTCAGTTCAGCACAGCTTTCCATCCCCAGACAGATGGACAAACAGAGAGAGTAAATCAGATTTTAGAAGACATGCTAAGGGCTTGTGCGTTGGACTTTAAAGGTAGTTGGTGCAAATTTCTGTGCTTAGCTGAGGTTGCCTACAACAATAGCTATCAGGCCACTATCAAGATGGCACCTTATGAGGCATTATATGGCAGGAAATGTAGATCACCCATATGTTGGCAAGAAGCTGGTGAGAAGAAAGAGATGGAGTCAGGACTAGACAGCCAGACTGAGCTTATAGATGAGACCACTCAGGCTATCCAGACGATCCGCCAGAGGATTAAGACTGCCCAGAGTAGACAGAAAAGTTATGCTGACACACGCCGTAGGCCACTTGAATTCCAAGTTGGAGATTCAGTATTTCTCAAGGTCGCTCCTATGAAGGGAGTGATGAGATTTGGTAAAAAGGGTAAGCTAAGTCCTCGCTACATAGGACCCTACAAGATCATAAGGAGGGTTGGTAAGGTAGCATATGAGTTGGACTTACCAGAGGATATGTCAGCTATCCACAGTACCTTTCATGTCTCTATGCTAAAGAAGTGCATTCACGACCCTAGCCAAGTGATTCAGCCTCAGTCAGTACAGATCCAAGAAGATCATAGTTATGAGAGCAGACCGACACAGATAGTGGACAAAGCAGTTAAGAGATTAAGAAACAAAGAAGTGCCACTAGTGAAGGTCATCTGGCAGAATCAAAAGCATGAAGAGGCTACTTGGGAACGTGAGGACAGCATGAGAGAGAAATATCCAGAATTATTCTAAGTTCGAGGACGAACTTTTCATAAGGTATGGGGGATTGTAACGCCCCAAAATTCCTATTTTTGGTTCTTAAAGTCCTTAGAATTATTTAAAAATGGTTTAGAAATATTCTAGATATTTTTAGGAATTTTTAGAATATTTTTATGGAATTTTCCGAGTCCGTTTAGTATTTAAAAAAAAAGGAAGAAAAAGAAAAAAAAAAGAGGAAAAACGTTTAATGGGCAGACGGGCGTTCGAACCCGCGACCACCACGAGACCAAGAGCGCGCGCGACCAGCTGGGCTAGGGTATCAAGCACAGCAAAGGATGGAGAGACCTATATTTAAGGTGTAGTTAGGTTAATCCGCCCCATAAGTATAAATAGGTAATTAAAGAGAGAAGTTTTATTTTCTCTCCTCTCCAAACCCTCACGCCGACCCCTCCTCTTCTGGGCGAAACTACACCAAGCTCTAGGGGGCCGGTCAAGGCTCTTCTCCAAGAGATATTCCTATATTCGGGATCCCCGCGACGAGAGGAACGCGTAGGCGCGAAGAATTCTCCGAGATCTCAAGTTTCTTCCGAGCTCTAGACGTCAATCTTGGTTGTAAGTCCAAGATATCAATATAAGTACTGCTCACCTGCAGTAAGAGGCGGTTTTTCCGCGAGAATTTCCTTTAAAAGTTTTTAAAAGAGATAGTTCTTTTAGTTTTTAGTTTTTGCATGTGATCTTAGTTCATTATATGCTTATATATTTTATTGAGTGCCCTATATGAGATTAGGGACCAAGAAAAACTATGAGAAAAGAAAAGATAAGATAAAGATAAGAAAAGAAAAGGCCAAGGCCTTAAGAAATCCCCAAAAGTCAAGACTTAGGGATTTTAGCACGCAAGGTGCTCCAGAAAATGCCAAGGCATTTACAGATAAGAAAGAAAAGAAAGAAAAGCTATTTTATTTTATAAGGCCAGTACCCGGCGTCCAAGGGCGTCGTTAAAGAAATCCAGGTGTCCAATTCCAAGGTCTTGGCCCTGGTAGACCAAGGTCTGCTCTATTAGGATTGGTGGCTCGCTACCCCAACCTTTTAGGGAACGCGCATCAGATGGTACTTACGTCTTCAGTGGATCCAAGTGATTATTATTTTCAAGTATATGCTTTAGCAAAGTTTTCTAAAGTTTAAGAAAGTTTTCAAAAGATAAAGAATAGCTAAAGTTTCAAGTTGAGCCAAGAAAAGTAAATCGAGATTTATCATTGCTTGAGTATGCATGTTTGGAGTTATACATGTTCTTAGTTTTCTTTCAAGCATATTAGCATCTCATATGATTTTCATATTGTTCTAGAAGCATGTTTGCACATTTCGAGATTTTGTGAGCTAGGTAGTACTTACTAAGCTTTTTGCTTACTAGTTGCATTTCCTCTTACTGCAGATAAAGGTAAAGGCAAGCAATTCTGAAGGAAGGCGACGAGGCGGTGCTGAGTAAAGTGTGTGTGGTGGCTGATTTTGGAGAGATCTTTGAGACGAGATAATTTAGTTATTTGAATTACAATGTTATAGTTTATTTAAATTTCAAGTTCTAGCTTTATGGAGTTTAGCGAACATTTAAGCTTTGAATAGTTTTACATGCTCAATTTCTTAGGGTGAAGATTCCATGTCATTTCATTTAGCATATATATCCTTATGATGGCATTAGATGAGTAGAAGTGTGAGTAGTTGGAAATATTGATACTTTGTTAGAAATATAGATGCATGTGCCAAGATAGTATTAATTTCTCTTTGAATCAAGTTTTATTGCTCAAATATGTTTAGAAGAGTTGCATTCACATTTCATAATGCTTTAGCAAAGTTATAGAACATGTATTTGGTGTTATGAATGCATAGGAGTCAAGATTGGTACACACTCTATTGTTAAAGTTCATATAACCTTGAATAGCTTATTTCCTTCCGCAAAAGTCCTAATTACAAGTTTATGGATTCATTTTGATTGGCTAAATTGATTGGAAAACTGGCCTAGAGTATAGAAATGGTGTCAGGATTCTATTTGGCTCGAAAGTATAGGTTTAGTGGAGTTTTGAAGCAAGTGCCGAAATCTAAAAATTCTGTTTTCAGGCCTATCAGTCGACTGATACCCGTAAGCTGAGTTGGGCGAGGCAAGTTTCAATAAGCATTCTCTTACGAGTTTTTGAGAAAGAAAGTGCGACATGGTATCATGCATGACTAATTAAGTTAGAATATCATTCTTAGATAGATTAAAAAAAAAAAGAAAGAGATTTCCGCATTTTTAGTCGTGCATTAGAGTCGAGAAGTAGACAAAAGTAACGATCCGTCTAAGGCAGAGAAGGCGGGTCGCTACAATATCATTGATGCAACTTGCACCAACAATCTCCCCCTTTTTGATGTTTGACAATAACTTAAGTTAGATTGGTTTAAGGGGCTAACTTACCATCCTTGGGGTAAAAATGAAAAAAAAACTGATATAGGTTTTGAAACTACATTTTTGATCTTCGGGGAAAAATTTTTCTAACTTATGCACACATCTCTCCCCCTTTGTCATACATCAAAAATAAAATACTTGCACCAACATTAAAAACTTTGGTTCTTTTTGAAAATACTTAGTGCAAAATTTTTGAACGCAATATATTGCAAAAAAATTATGTAATTTTTGAAAATATAAGTACCTTTGAAAATATATTGAATTTTTGAATAATTAAGTACTTTTGGAAAATACATAACTTTTGAAAGAATGTTATTTTAGAAAATATAAATGTTATGCCTATTTTGCAAATACTAACTGTTTTTCGAAAATAAGTGTTTTATGAAACATAATATTTTTCAAGGTCAAGTAAATATTAGTAGAATTTTGAAAAAAAAAATGATAGTACTTTTGAAATAATATTTGGCTTTGAAAGACATAAGTACTTTTGAAAACATAATATTTGACTTTATTTGGTTAATTTTCCAGTCTGACACTATCCTGGGAACCCTTGTTGACTACAAGGACATTTTTCTAAGTGTCCTGGAAGTTTTCCAACCCAAGTAAATATTATATAAAAAATTTCATAAGTCACAGAATAATAGGATGTAAGTTAATTTTGAAAAATATAAAGATTCTAAAGTGATATTACTTGATTTGGTTTATCTTCCAGTCTGACACAATCATAGGAAACTATTGTAACGACCCACCCCTTGGCCCCTTGGGCGGCCCACTTGGTGGCCCTTGGCCCCTTGGGCGGCCAAATCCCATTTGGCGGCCCCTTTGGCGACCCCTTGGGCGGTCGTTACTCTCAAGTACTTCCCACTCCTGGCCAGTGGTTTTTTGCCTTCCTCAGGATTCGAGCTCTAGACCTCCAGGCTAAGTACTAGAGTTTATGAATCCTGATATAGCTCAATTGGTATCAGGATTCATAAACTCTAGTACTTAGCCTGGAGGTCTAGAGCTCGAATCCTGAGGAAGGCAAAAAACCACTGGCCAGAAGTGGGAAGTACTTGAGAGTAACGACCGCCCAAGGGGTCGCCAAAGGGGCCGCCAAATGGGATTTGGCCGCCCAAGGGGCCAAGGGCCGCCAAGTGGGCCGCCCAAGGGGCCAAGGGGTGGGTCGTTACAATAAAAAGGCGCCTTTTTATTGTAACGACCCGGCCCCTCGGCCCCTTGGGCGGCTCAACTGCCAGCCCACTTGGCGGCCCAACTGGCGGTCCCTTGGGCGACCCCTTATGTCGTCAACCGACGACAATTGGCCGTGCCGTTACTCACAAGTACTTTCCACCCCTGGCCAGTGGATTTTTGCCTTTCTCAGGATTCGAACTCTAGACCTCCAGGATAAGTACTAGACTTTATGAATCCTGATACCAAGTGAGCTGCATTAATTAAATCCGATAAAGTTGATTCATTTCAACTGGAATTTAAATTATTAGTTGATTTAATCAGACCTACTTGATCCAACTATGTTTATGTCTAGTTCGAACCATTAGTTGGTTTGACTAGACCAAATTGATCCAATAAAATCAGGATCTAGTTCAAACCGCTAGTTAATTTAATCAGATCAGTTTAATACAAACCAGAACCATTTTGTTTGGTTCGAACAATAGATTTGACTTTAAATTAAGTGAGCAAACGACTAAGATAAGTTATCCCTGTCCGATTAGATTAGTTCTAATGAGGATAATGGACCCAGACTAAGGATTTGATTTCCCAATCGATCAACCCGAGGTGTTAGTCAATAGAACTCCCAAATCAAGAAAAAAATTTTTATCTGTTTATGACTTTGTGGGTTTATGCATAATTGTGAATTGAATTGAACCAGTTTTGTTACTGGTTTGTCGGTTTTGTACTGACATTGTGTATTTCAATTCCAGATGCCGAGATTTATTACCACAATAACTCGTCGAGATGTGCGACGGAATCATTTGAGGGAACAGATAGAGGAGATTGACTACCGCCCACATCTAGGCATCCAAGGGCATATGGGAAGGCTTGATCGTCTATTTTGGAAACTCGAACAGGAAGAGTTTCCAGTTCTAGATAACTACTGGATCGGGGCATTGATTAGTTCATTGCCGAGGCGTGCTAAAGTAGCTGCAAGATGTATCTGGGGACTCTATGAAGGACGTATCACATATACCGAGTTATGTAGAGAACTACTTCGCCAGAATTTTTCAGAAGAGGATCTGGAAGATTCTAAGGACGATCTGGAAGAAGATCCTGAAGAATTTGAAGAGGATCCAGAGATGGATCTAATTGTAGAATTCAAGGGGGATCCTGAGGAAATTGAGTGGGATCCAATTGTGGAATCTAAGGAGGATCCTGAAGCTGAACTAGTTCAGATAAAATCTGGGATGAAAGGGATAATGTTTACCACTGCGCTAGTGTTTGCCCTAGTGGGAGTGGTACTAGCTTATCTAGTCTATTAAAGTCTTGTCTTTGTTACTGTTGTTATGTACAAACAGTATTTGCTCGTTTAGTTTTAAGAGTCATGTAGTGTTTACTGTCGTTGTGTATGAACAGTTTTATTCTATGAAAAGTTATGTTATGAGTTAACAAACATATTAATGATTAGTTCATTTCAATGATAAGTTCATTTATGATTAGTTCATATGATGGGATGTATGTAAAATAACTAATCAATGTCTATTAGATTGGATATACAGAGGATGAGTGGGAACATAGTTTCCACTTGATTCTGTAAACCAACTCTAATTTACAATGAGTTAGTTATTGATTACACGCATATGAGTTACACTGAATAACTAAATAATGCATTTATTTATGTTAGATCATGGCAACGAAGAACATAATAGCTGAACTCAACAAAGGTGAAAAACTAAATGGGGACAACTACAAAATATGGCACCTCAAGATACAGTATGTACTTGAGGAACAAGAAGTTCTAGAAGCTGTAAATCAGTTTATGGTAGAACCTGTAGACGGTGCTACCGCCCAGCATAAGCGTGATCTTGATGCCTACAAGACATGGAAGAAAAAGGACTCCACAGCAAAGGGCATTTTGATTAGTTCAATGGTTGATGACCTAGTGTATGAGTATGAGCCATTGCCTTCAGCTCATGCTGTCTGGGTTGCCCTGAGAAATAAATATAGTGGAGTTAGCGTAAGTAAGCTTCGCCAGCTGACAATCAAATTTGACAGCTTCAAGAAACGCCCGAATGTCACCATGACCCAACATCTTAGGGAAATGGGAAATATGATTCGGGAGCTAAAAACTGTCGGTCATGAGTTGACAGATGAACAACAGGTTCAGGCAGTTATCCGTTCCCTTCCTGATTCTTGGGAATCAATGAAGCAGAATCTTACTCACAGTGAAAGCATTAAAACTTTCATTGATGTCTCACGCCATGTTGAACTGGAGGCGGAGAGAGTAGAATCTGCAAGGATATCTGGACAAGCTTTCGTAGCTGAAGGATCTAGACCCAAGAATAAGAAGATATGGTTCAAGAAAGGAAAGGGAAAGGGAAGAGGAAAAGAAGCTGCTGCTGGGCAAGGCCCGATCAAGAAGGAGTTTAAAGGAAAGAAGTATGGAAAGAAACCTAAAAGCAAGCTGACTTGATATAACTGTGGCAAGAAGGGCCACTTCGCTCGAGATTGTACCGAGCCGAAAAAGGTAATTTCATATTTAACTTCTTTTCATGAGCATAATGTTGCTAGTTCAGTGTTGTTAGCTGATTCTCATCCTTTGTGGATTATAGATTCAGGAGCAACGAACCACGTAGCTCGTGATCGAGCTACATACATGGAGTACCGTCGGGTACCAGCTGGTAACAAATGGATATATGTAGGAAACAATGCAAGAATTGAAGTCAAAGGCATTGGCACTTGCAAGCTCAACCTTCGTGGTGGACAAACGTTGTTTCTACATGATGTCCTTTATGCTCCTGATATTCGACGGAATTTGGTTTCCGTTACTTGTCTTCTTGATTTGGGCTATTGTATAAACTTTTACAGTCATTGTGTGGAACTTCGAATTAACTCTGTGTTAATTGGGTGTGGTTATGTAATGAATGGTTTCATGGTTCTTGATATGGAACATGATATTAATTATGGAATTAATAGTTGTTTTTCAAACATTGCTCTTACTAGTGATGCTAATATTAATGAGGAAGTTTGGCATGCTAGACTAGGACATATCGAACAAGAACGGATGAATAGAATAGCTAAGGAGGGTCTATTGGGCACTCATGCTAAGATTAACCTGTCCATATGTGAGCATTGTCTTGCTGGAAAAGCAACAAGGAAACCATTTGGTAAGGCTATTAGAGCTGATTCACCATTGCAATTAATTCATTCAGATGTATGTGGTCCAATGAATGTGAAGGCTAGACATGGAGGTTCCTATTTCGTAACATTTATTGATGACTTCACACGTTTCGGTCATGTGTATTTGATTTCTCATAAACATGAAGTATTAGATTGCTTCAAACGTTATTTGAACGAAGTTGAGAATCAATTGGATCGTAAGGTTAAAACCTTACGCACTGACCGTGGAGGTGAATATTTGTCTGATCAGTTTAAGACAATATGTTACGAGAAAGGGATTATTAGACAACTAACGATCCCTGGAACTCCACAGCAAAATGGGGTTGCTGAAAGAAGAAATAGAACTCTTCTAGATATGGTTAGGTCTATGATGGCTCAAGCTAATTTACCTATTTCCTATTGGGGAGATGCATTATTAGCTGCTACCTATATACTTAACCGAGTGCCTTCTAAGTCTATTCCATCTACACCATATGAACGTTGGACAGGCAGAAAACCAGATTTGAGTAATCTGAGACCTTGGGGGTCAGCTGCCTACGTTCATGACAAGACTCACAAATATGGAAAACTAGGACCAAGAGGTAAAAAGTGTATCTTTATAAGGTATTCTGATACTTCTAAGGGTTATGTTTTCATTGGTGAGCAATAAAATGGAACCATCTCTGAAATTGAGTCAAGAGATGCCACTTTTCTCAAAACTGAATTCCCAACAAGAGGTGAAATTGATAAGTCGATTCCTTTATTTGCAATAGAGGAAGAGGATAATGTTCCTTTATCAACAACTCAGGTATCACAGGAGATACCTGAATCTAGTCAACCCAGTGGGAGTGATTTGCCAATGAATGAATTAGTTTTAGCTCCTCAACAGTCCGACTTACGAAGGAGTAGTCGTAAGATTATTCCTCGGAGAAGGTTTAACATTGAGAATGAGGCATTAATGATACTCCCTGTTGACGATGAGGAACCTCGATCGGTTGAGGAAGCATTGAGATGTTCAGTCAGAGAAAAATGGAGAATTGCAATGGATGAGGAAATGGAGTCGATGAGAAAGAATCATGTTTGGGATTTAGTCGATCTTCCTCCGAGCCGAAGGGCTATTGGGAATAAGTGGATTCTCAAAATCAAGAGGAAAGCAAATGGATCGATTAATCGATACAAAGCTCGTCTGGTTGCAAAAGGATATACCCAAATGGAGGGTATTGATTTTGAAGAGACATTTTCCCCAGTTGTGAAGTTTGTGTCAATACGTGTCATTTTAGCTATAGTGGCATATTATGACTTAGAATTACATCAGATGGATGTAAAAACGGCTTTCCTTAATGGTAGTCTTGACGAGGAAATCTATATGGCACAGCCAGAAGGTTATATTGCTGAAGGCCAAGAGGATAAAGTATGTAGACTTAAAAAGTCAATATATGGGCTAAAGCAAGCGTCAAGACAATGGAACATAAGATTTAATGAAGTCATTTTATCTTATGGTTTCGAAATGATCAATGAGGATCATTGTGTTTACCTCAGGGAGGATAAAGGAAAGATAGTCATTTTATCATTATATGTTGATGATATGTTAATAGCTGGAAATGACACACGGTTTATGATAGAAGTTAAATCATGGCTTTCATCACAGTTTGACATAATAGATATGGGTGAAGCTGAGTATCTCTTAGGGGTAAAGATCATAAGAGATCGATCAAAAAGACTCTTGGGTTTGTCTCAAGAGGCTTATATTACTAAGATGTTACAACACTTCAATATGTCTAATTGCAACATTGAACAAACACCTGTAGCGAAAGGAACTGTTCTAAGCAAAAGTATGTATCCCAAGACTCCTGATGAAATAGCCGACATGAAGAAAAAACCATATGCCAGTGCCATTGGTAGTTTAATGTACACTATGTTGTGTACACGTCCTGACATCAGCTATGCAGTTGGCTTGGTTAGCTGTTTCCAGTCAAACCCAGGATCGAGACACTGGAAAGCGGTGAAGAGAATATTCAGATATCTCAAAGGGACAGCGGATTATTGTCTCTGCTTCCAAGGATCAAAGTTGAGCCTGAAGGGCTACTCAGATGCAGATTGGGCAGGAGATCTTGATGACAGAAAATCCACATCGGGCTATGCTTTCTTGCTGAATGGTGGCGCCATCTCATGGAATAGCAAGAAACAAGCTTATGTAGCTTTGTCGACAATGGAAGCCGAATATGTGGCTTGTGCAGCGGCTGTACAAGAAGCTGTCTGGCTGAGAAGATTCCTGAAGCATTTGAAGATTGCTGAGGATAGTGGGAGTCCAGTTACAGTGTTCTGTGACAATCAAGCTGCAATAGCTTTTTCCAAAGATCCCAAGTATCACAGCAAAGGCAAGCATATAGAAATCAAATATAATTATGTAAGGGATATTGTTGACAAGAAAAAGGTAGTTCTTGAGTATATCCCTACACGTGCTATGCTTGCAGATCCTTTTACTAAGCCATTGACTAAAGAGTCATTTCTTGGATATGTGAAGTCCATGGGACTTCGAAAAATGTAACACAATGTACAGACAAATTCATTATATATGAAAGTGCCATGATTTATTCAGTGTATGTATTGGTGTTACATTTTGAATAAAGTCTCGATAAGCATGTTGGCAGGTTGAGATTGGTCCACTCACATGGACAATCATCTCTATTTGTTGAGTATAAATAGAGGTAAGATCATTACTTATGGGGCAGCTTGAGTAGCTGTGAATAGAGACATACTCATAAGTTGAGGTCGCCTTGATTTTGTGTCAAGATGAGATTATTTAATGTAATAATCGAAGTAAATGTTCCCACCATTTACTGAGCCTGCTTGTAGCCAAATTGGAGTTCATAGGTTGAATTCAGGATTAGACATTGGGTATGTCTAGATCGAAATCTGTACGATGTTAATTTTAGAAGAAAAACATGCACTCTTTATGTGTTAAAGAGAGAAACATCGTAGCATGTGTTTCATACCACATGTGCTATAGCGACAATAAGGGTTGTAAGAGAATTGATCCCTGCTTCCTTACTATGTGAGACCCTTGAGGTTATAAGTTAATCTCAGTTTTACCCTAAGTGACTATTTAGTTGTTTGCTTGAAATTCTAATCAGTGTATGCTACTTTAGCATGTGTCCTATTGACTATGGATGATTCGGTCTACGGAGCATAACTAGGAAAGCAACTGATTAGAATGAAGAGATTCTAGCTATAAAGGAAGATTAAGAGAGATTTACATCATTGACATTTATTCACTGGTCGACCAATTATATTTTTTGTTGAGTACTTAAAATATGATTGTGAATAATAGTATTGAATGGAAATACTGAACATGCTCTTGACTTAATTGTCATGATGAGGGATTAGAGATGTTCATATTGATGTAAATAATTTAATCTGGGGTAAAAGCAAGTGATTGATGTCTCTGATTAATGTGATAGAGCGACTAAGTAAAGTGTAACAACTTTCTTGGTATTGATCGCTCAGAGAGCAGCTAAGTTAAGTGTCACAACTTTCTTAGCAATGATTGCTCAGTATGCTTGCTGTCGCACGAATCATTTTCCCTAAAGTATGAATTGGATGATCTATTAGTCTATGTGACTATATGGTCTTTGTGACCTGATTCTTGTATTGATCTATGTGACTTGACTTGGACGAGTGGGAGATGTTGGAAGTGGGAGACGTGGGGAAGTTACCCACTTCCCCACGTCCCCACTTCTCCCCCTTCCCCTTGCTCCTTGCTATAAAAAGGGGGAAGGGGGGGTTCGTCCAAGAGGTGCAAGAGCAGAAGGGAATCGGAAGCATCCGAGGAGCTTTCGGCAACTAGTTTTCCGAAGAGGAAAATTGCGTCGGAAGAGGGATTTGATTTGAGGACATTGAAGGACTTTCCGATTGTGATCGTTCTTCCGACGACAAGTGAAGAACGACAAGTACGAGGTAAAAGGATGCAAGAACTTCACTGTGAGTATTTGCAGATTCACAAAATTTCATTTCGAGATTTCATGCTTTACTAACAGAAACCTTGTTGACTACAAGGACATTTTCCTAAGTGTCCTGGAAGATTTTCCAAACTCAAGATATTATTTAAAAAAACAGATGAATTTTTGAAAATAATAGTATTTTTTTTGAAAATTGATACTATTTTGAAAGAATACTTATGTTTTCAACAGGATTTGAAAATACCGCGCATGAAACCATTTGATATATTTAATAATTCTTTTAATTTGATCTCCCCCTAAACTTGACCTAGTCCTGGGAAGCTTGTTGACCACAAGTACTCTTCCTCTAAGTCTTAAGGGTTGATTCAAATTAAGGAAGTTATTTAATAATTTCAAAACAATTAATTTGATAAAATTTTTTCAGAAGTTTGATTTAGACTCCCCCTAAATCTGACACGTCCTAGGAGTCCATGTAGATTATGAAGTGGACTTTCCTCTGTGTCTTTAGGGTTTATCAAAATCAAACAAGACAGGTAATTTTACAACATAAATCTCTTTTTTTTTCGAAAAACACATGTGATAACGATTTAAAGCTTAATTTTCGAAAAGTATTTTCAAATAATAGTAATTTTTTAAAGTGCAAAATTTTGAATGAAAAGTACTCCCCCTGTACCCGATACCGTTTGACTCTATCTAAGTGCCTTAAGGAACTTTAGTGTTGTCCTAAGAGGCTTGTGTCTAATTGAGTGAGTCAAACAAATTTTTGAAAAGATATATTTTTGAAAAAAATGTATAATATATATAATCAATCAGACAAGCATGAATTCCATAAAAACATTATTATGTTGAAGCACTATTTTGAAAATATATTTTTATGAAAATATTCTAATAATTTTGAGAAACAATTTTGAAAAATATTTTTCAATTCATTAGTCCTTAACATCTCACCCATTTTAGATGTATCAATACAACAAGCATGGTTGCCTTATAGATGTATTGTGAGATGCTTGATTCAATTTTCTTAATTTATTAATTCTAAAATTTAATTGAAGCTTGTGTTAGATTTGAATTTAACAAAGAATAATTTGAATTTGAAATTCAAAAATTGACTTCCAGGTCTTGGCGAGGCATTAGGCCTTCTTTGGCCGAAGCCTTATGGGATCATCCACCCTTTCCTTGACAAAGCCGTTTAAAGAAGTTTCATTTTCAAAATTAATCTTTGAAAAAGTTCTGGTCTAACTAGTTTGGGTTTTGGATCGGTAGCTTCGGCTAGTTTCACCAGTCTAAAGAGACCAAGTGAACTTGATCTTATTAGAATTGGCTTCCCTAACGTACTATCATCTCACCGCCACCCAATACTAGGTTGATCAAGTTTCAATGATTCTTTTTCCTATAGCCGTTCTAATATATGCATAAAATTTAAATATGCATGACATGTCATATATTTTAATAGAATAGCAAATGCATGTCATGGTAGTTATGCATGAGTCAAACAAGTCAAATAATTTTACTTAGGTTTCTAAAATGTATCAAATTCCCGATTTGATACATGTCGAGTGAACCCGTGAATATGTCAACCCACTTTGACATATTTAATGTTATTAATTTTCATTGTTACACTTTGGGTAAAATTTTACTTTAGTTTGAGTTTAAGTTATTTAAGATTTTAGTTGGATTCAGGTTAATTATGAATTAATTGAGGTTGAATTAATTAATTGATTAGGATTAATATTGAAGTTAATTTAATTGAAGTTTTTAATTTTAATTCAACTTAATTTTACTATGAATTTAATTTGAATTAAATTGATTTAATTAAGATTTAATTTAAGTTTAATTTGAATTTAATTGAATTATTTGAATTAATTTAGATTTAATTTGAATTTAATTAATATTTAATTTCAATTTAATTAAGATTTAATTTAAATTTAATTAATATTTAATTTGAATTTAATTAATATTTAATTTGAATTTCATTAGGATTTAATTAGGATTAATTTGAATTTAATAAGGATTTAATTTGGATTAATTTGAATTTAATTAGGATTTAATTTGGATTAATTTGAATTTAATTAGGATTTAATTTGGATTAATTTGAATTTAATTAGGATTTAATTTGGATTAATTTGAATTTAATTAAGATTTAATTTGGATTAATTTGAATTTAATTAGGATTTAATTTGGATTAATTTGAATTTAATTAGGATTTAATTTGGATTAATTTGAATTTAATTTGAATTAATTAAGATTTAATTTGAAATTAATTTCGAATTAGGATTTAATTTAATTTAATTTAATTTCGAATTAGTATTTAATTTAATTTAATTTAATTTTGAATTAGGATTTAATTTAATTTAATTTAATTTCGAATTAGGATTTAATTTAATTTCGAATTAGGATTTAATTTAATTTAATTTAATTTCGAATTAGGATTTAATTTAATTTAATTTGAATTTCGAATTAGGATTTAATTTAATTTAATTTAATTTCCTTTTTTTTAAGGTTATAATGATTAATTAATAATTGTGGGTTTAAATTCATCATTTTCATTATTTCGAAAATTTCTTCTTCATCTTTATCTTCCTTTTCAAGTTTTTCTAATAATTTTGATTTATTTGAATTTTTGTAATTTTTATTGATTATGACGTTTATCTTAGAAAATTCTATCTCCTCCTCATGATTAGATTTTTCAATATTCTCACAGTAGGTGGAGTAATTTGGGCCACTAATTAAAGTTTTGTAATAATCTTTAATATTATCTATAATTAAATTATTATCAAGGAGAATTTTATCTTCAAAATTATCCTCAGATATATTTTCAATATTTTCAACATTAATCTCTAGATTATCTTTAAGATTTTCAGAATTAATTTCTGAATTATCCTTAAGATTTTTGAATTCAGATTTATCCTCAGGATTTTCAAATTTGAATTCGAATTTATCCTTAGGATTTTCAGATTCAGATTCAGATTTGTACAACGGATTTTTAAATTTGAATTGGTAATTATCTAAAGAATTTTCAGATTTAGAATTATCCTTAAGATTTTTGAATTCAGATTTATCCTCAGGATTTTCGAATTTGAATTCGAATTTATCCTTAGGATTTTCAAATTCGAATTCGGGATTAATTTCAGATTTAGAACTAGAATTAATTGTATCATTATCTGTAGAATTATCAGAGTTTATTTTAGATTTAATATCAGAATTAATTTTAGAAATTATTGAATTGGTATTAATAATTAAATAGTTAATTTTGGATATTTTAATCATATCCGTATTTTCTAATTTTTCATGCAAAATATTTAATCTACTATGCAGTAAATTTAATTTAACAGAAAAATTGACTGAATTATCTAAAGACAGTGCAGGAAATTGTAAGACTTTTGGAACGTAAATCTTACGTACCTTCGCCGGACATTTGTTTTTGTAGTGTCCGTACTTCTCGCATTTGAAGCATCGTACGTGATCTTTGTTTTTCTGGACTCCTGGCGCTGGTACCTCCTTTGCCATCGGTGACGAACGATTCTTACGAGTAGGGCACTGATTTTTGTAATGGCCTCTCTCCCTGCACTTGAAACAAATAATATGCAATTTAAAATTGGACATTTTAAACTAAAAATACCTGATTCACCCCTGGGCTCCCCCTCACCTCCTGGCGTCGTTGCTCCGTCGGTGGTTAGTCCGGTGAAGAGCGGCTCGGCTCTGATACCAATTGTAGGACCGGTGCCGTCGATAGAGGGGGGTGAATATCGACCTTGAAAATCTTTCGTGGAAATCTCGTAATACTTTCGTTCTAGACTCAGAGTATTAGTACCCAGCGGAAAATAAATAGAACGAAAAGAAACAAGATAGTGACACAACGGATTTTTACTTGGTTCCCGACCCCCCCAGGGTCAGTACATCCAAGGCCTATGCACGGGAACGCCCGTCCACTATTGGTCTCCTTTCCGGACTTTCCGGAGGAGGAGAAACCCGACTTACAGTGCAATATTACAATCAATAATATAGAAATTTAAGTACGGTAATTAACAAAATGCAAACCAACAAGACAAGGATGAAGCTCGGCCAATCTGGACCTCCGAAGTGTCGCGCACTTCCTCCTGGAGCCTCCCGGTCGTAGAGCCTCGTTTCTAGTGTGTTGCCGTTGGTCAGAATGATTAGAACAGTACTTTGAAGTTGTGTCTAAAGTTGAGGGGTCGAAGCCCCTTATATAGGCCTCCTGGGGACGCCCCGGACGCTGGGGGCGCCCCGGAAGACTCGGTCAAACCTTATCCTTGCACCTACCTCGCCGCAGGGGATAAGATCTTTGACCAGGGTGCCCCGGATGCTTCGGGCGCCCCCGTGGAGCCTTATCCTGTGTTCTGGCTTCGAAACAGCAAAACAGCTACTAATCCGGGCGCCCCGGACGCTCCGGGCGCCCCGGTTGACACTTGTTTTGACTGCATCACGAAACTGCATGTTCTAGTACTGCCTGGGGGCGCCCCCCTTGCTGGGGGCGCCCTGGCTGCATGGGGGCGCCCCCCTTGCTGGGGGCGCCCCCCTTAAAGCCTGCACACCATGTATTTTAGCTAGTTTACCTGCTTTGTCTCTGGTTCTTGATACCTGCAAGATACACAAACACAAAGCATAGATACATATCATGTTAGCCTTAAGGACTTGGTTCAGACTTCGGATTCGCACGAAACCCTAGGTCGAACCGGCACGAGTTCCTATCCCCGAGAACTCGCCCTTCACCTACTCCTTTCAGGAGATGGTTGCCACCCAGTCCTTCGGATGGACTTTTGCTTAGCCTTCGATTACTCCGGATCTCGAGACGCCCGTACCCCGACCCGTCTCTACTCCTGTCCTTAGTCATCGCTCAGCTAAGTTGCTCAGTCCCTTGGACCAAGACTCATTACCTAGCAATCCTTTGCCAGGTGCCTAGCAGTCCTTCGCCAGGTCTTCATTCCCTAGCAGCCCTTCGCTAGGTGCCTAGCAGCCCTTCGCTAGGTCTTAGGTTACGATACCTAGCAGCCCTTCGCTAGGTGCCTAGCAGCCCGTCGCTAGGTCTTTAGGTTATGATACCTAGTAGCCCTTCGCTAGGTCTTTAGGTTACGATACCTAGCAGCCCTTCGCTAGGTGCCTAGCAGCCCGTCGCTAGGTCTTTAGGTTATGATACCTAGCAGCCCTTCGCTAGGTGCCTAGCAGCCCTTCGCTAGGTCTTTAGGTTACGATACCTAGCAGCCCTTCGCTAGGTCTTTGGGTTATGATACCTAGCAGCCCTTCGCTAGGTGCCCAGCAGCCCTTCGCTGGGACTTAGGGTTTCGATGCCTAGATTAACTAGGACTTTTCCTCAGCTTTGGTTACTTTACTTTTTCTCCCCTTTGTCTATTCATTATATACTGACTTAAGTGTATTGTCAAACATTAAAACACTTAAAGAGGAATATCATTGATGCAACTTGCACCAACATAAATGTCTCCCACTGCAATAGCCGCCACCTCTATCGCATTGCCCATATAGACGATGATTTCCCAATCAGCTAGCCATCGGGTTTCTTGGAACCCCTACAAAGAGTTGCAGACATGATCAATGGCTCCCGTATCTACACACCAGGTTCCGGTAGATAACACCGCTAAACATGTTTCAACGACTAAACATGAAGAAATACCTTTGTCTTGACGACGGGGACAGTTCACTTTCCAATGTCCAGTTTGTTTGCACATAAACCACTTGCCTCTCGACCTCTTCACGTCAGTCCGAGGTCCCTGCGATCCAGCTGCCTTCTTGGACCCTCCTTGTTTCTTCTTCTTCCTGCCTTTCGGCTCAGAATTAGAAACCCTCTAAGTAACCAAGGCCTAAGAACTCTTACGAAAAAGCTCCTCTGCCACCTGGAGTTCTACCAGCAGTTCCCCCAATATATATGTACATTGGTTCATATTGTAGTTGAGCCAGAACTGCTCAAAACTCCTAGGTAGAGACTGGAGAATGATATCGACCTGGGTTTTCCCGTCGATCTCTGCTCCAAGGACCTCAATCTCATTGAGGTGGGTCATCATCTTAAGGACATGATCCCTTACGAGAATCACCTCGACCATGGTAGTCGTCATCAAGCTCCTCATCGCAACCTGCCTAGTGGCCCGATTCTAGTACCCAAAGAGTTCCTTGAGGTTTAGCATCATATCATAAGCAGTGGGCATGGCCTGATGCTGATGTTGCAATACATTTGACATAGATGTCAAAATGTAGCACTGCGCCATCTCATCTACCTTGACCCACTTCTTATAATGCTCCCTTTCCTCTTTGTTGGGGCAATCGACCCAAGGATGATCGGGAAGATCATAGATTTTATGTGTGTGTCAACATGTTTAAGGCTAGGGTGTTATCTTGTTATTTAATATGTGTGATTGAGTTTGCAGGACTTGGAGAATCACACATGGAGGACCTATCCGAGGGACGAGAGCCGAGGGAGGAGGACTCCAAGGGCGAGCCAAGAAGTGGACTTCAAAGGGCACACGTGAAGGGTGGCATGGAGGCAAGCCAAGGGAAGGCTTGTGTGCACATCCGAGGGATGATAGCCGGTGGAAGAGGACTTTAAGGGGCAAGCCAAGGGAGTGTACCTGAATGCACACGTGAAGAGGGTCAAGGAGGGTCTTCAGAGTGAGAAAGAGAGATTGTATAGGCTGGGCAGTCGACTGGTAAAAAGGCAGTCGACTGCCAGCCAATTCTCAAACTCACAGAATGTTTGAGACCCCGGACCAGTCGACTGCCCCAGGGGCAGTCGACTGGTAACCCCAAAATATAGCCGTTGAGTTAGCCGATTGGCTAGCAATTAAGGCTAGACCAGTCGACTGCCCCAGGGGCAGTCGACTGGTGTCGGGCTGGACAACTCGTGGAGTTGTCCTTTACTCTTATTTAAAGAGGACTTTTTGGCATGAGGAAGGTACGGTCCTTTACTGTACCAAAGTGTTGTTAGTGCAAGAAGTGCTCAGATCTTCCTCTCGTGTTTATTTTCATCTTGTAAAGAGGAAGAAGACAACCTTGCAAAGGTTTTCTCCACCTTGAAGGAGATTTTCATAGTGGAGTGTGTGCTCGTGCGTGGATCCTTGGATTAGTCACCTTTCGGGATGGATACCAAGCAAAATCTGTGAGTTAGCATTGGATCTTACATTTGTTTATTATATTGTTTGTATTGTACTAACAATCATGTAGAGAAAGTTCGAAAAATTGCTATTCATCCCCCCCCCCCTCTAGCAAGCGCCACGATCTAACAAGTGGTATCAGAGCCGTTTCGCTTCGGGAGAACTCAACGTCGACAGGAGTAACAAGAAATGGCGTTTCAAGAGGGCTATAGCACCGCAAGGCCACCATTCTTCGATGGAAATGACTTCGCCTATTGGAAAGGTAGGATGGAGTACTACCTAATGAACGATATTGAAAATTGGATGAGTGTTGTAGAGGGCTTCGATGCACCCATCAATGAAAGAGGAGAGCCACTACCAATGAGAACTTGGACAAAGGAAATCATGAAGAAGGCGCAAGCAAACGTGAAGGCCACCACAACGCTTCAATGCGGATTATCAAAGGAGCAACTCAACAAAGTGGGGCCTTTCAAGAGCACTAAGGAATTATGGGAGAAGCTAGTCGAGCTCAACGAAGGTTCAAACGAGTCAAGGAGGGCAAAGAAGGACCTCTTGGTGGCTCAACTACAATCACTATCAATGAAGATCAACGAGACGGTTAGCCAACTACATGGAAGGGTAAAAGAAATTATCAACGAGCTACATGTAATTGGTGAGAAGGTTGAGAACCGCGATCTTGTGAAGTATGTTTTACAATCATTCCCTAGGACTACATTGTGGGCATCAATGGTTGATGCCTACAAAGTATCAAGGGATCTTTCTATGGTAAAGTTAGATGATTTGTTTTGTGAGTTTGAGTTACATGAGCAAGCTAACATTTCATCTAAAGATAAAGGTGTAGCGTTCATTGTAGAAAAGGAAAAGAAAGAAGAAGAAGGTCGTTTATTCATCATCATCTACTCGGAGGAGTCAAGCACTTCAATGGATAGCGACCAAGAGGCTTTCATGGTAAGAAAAATACGTAGAGCCTTTAAAAGTTTTTCTAACAAGTCTTATGGTAGGAAAGGTTCAAAGAGCAAGAGCAAAGGAAAGGACATTATTTGCTATAATTGCCACCAAGAGGGACACATGAAGAATGAGTGTCCACAACTAAAGAGAAGAGAAGGAGGATAGGAAGAAGGGTGACAAGAAGAAATCGAAGGGAAAAGAGAAGAATGCCACAAGCTTCAAAGCTACTTGGGATGATCCATCATCTTCAGAGGAGGAAGAAGAACATGTGTCCCACTTCGCACTAATGGGATTGGACAACTTGGAGTCATCCGATGATGAGAGGAGTTCTAGTAGTGACGATGAAAGTGAAGGTTCATCATCCGACTCCGAGGCTTCGGTAAGTGAGGTATATAGATTACCCTCCTCTACTCTTATCAAAATTATTACTAGTACAAATGTTGATTTGGCTAAGGCTAGGAGGAAAGTTAAGGAATTAAAGAATGAAGTTTGCATGCTTAAATTAGAATCAATAAAACTTAAGGACAATTTGCATGTTCCCTCTATTGTTTCAAATGATGCATGTTTTGAAAAAGAAAATAGGGAACTAAGAGAAAAGGTAGAGGACCTCACCAAGGCACTTAGGAAATTTCAAGTTGGCTCTAGCAACCTTGATATGATAATAAATAGCCAAAGAGCCATGTACAACAAAGCCGGGATAGGTTATAGGCCAAAAACCAAGGAGGTAGCTTTTGTTTCACTTATGGGTAGAAAGGGTGCCTCTAGGAGACTAAGTGTTAAGGGAAATGCAAAGAAGGCTTGGGTACCAAAGAAATATTTAAATGATGCTTGTGGAACTAAGATTTGGGTACCAAAAACTTGTGTTTTCCATGTTGTATAGGTGAAGGTGAAGGGAGCCTCAAATATGTGGATAGTAGATAGCGGGTGTTCAAGGCACATGACCGGAGATGTAAGCAAGTTCACCACTATTAGCTATCTAAGAGAAGGCACCGTATCTTTCGGAAATAGTGGGAAACTCAAAATAATTGGTAGGGGCACCATTGAGGTATCTCCTACAATCACTATCCACAAAGTTCTTTTAATTAAGGGAATGGAGTTTAATTTACTTAGTGTAAGTCAACTTTGTAATACGGGATATAGGGTTGACTTTCATGCTAGAAAGTGTCTAATTAAACAAAATGGATCCGAAAGTGTTATGCTAGAAGGATATAGAGAGGCTAATCTTTACTATCTTAATCTTGCTTATGCTTCTAACAATTTGCCTAAGTGTCTCATATCTAAAGAAGAAGAAGGATAGTTGTGGCACCGACGACTTGGGCACATCAACATGAAGAACATTGCAAGAGTTGCCAAGAAGGAGTTGGTGAAGGGGCTTCCCATGATCAAGTATGAAAAGACCAAAATGTGTGATGCATGTCAAGAGGGTAAGCAAACTAGGTCATCACACAAAGGTAAAACCTTAACTAGCACTACTTTACCTTTAGAACTATTGCATATGGATCTATTTGATTGTCATAGCACTCCCTCACTAGTAGGGAGTAAATATTGTTTGGTTATTGTAGATGATTTTTCTAGATTTACTTGGGTATTTTTCATGAAACATATGGATGATACCTTAGAAATTTTCATAGGTTTTAGTAAAAGGGTTGAAAAAGAGAAACACCTCAAAATCAACCGAATTAGGAGTGACCATGGTGGGGAGTTTCAAAACTCAAACTTCTCACAATTTTGTGTAGAAAATGGGTACAAGCATGAATTTTCATGCCCAAGGACCCCTCAACAAAATGGTGTAGTAGAAAGGAGAAATAGAGCCCTACAAGAGGCCGCTAGGACTATGCTTAATGCATATTCACTTCCTAGCTACTTTTGGGCCGAAGCGGTAAATAACACTTGTTACATCCAAAACTGGCTATTAATTCATAGGTTTTTAGGAAAAACACCATTTGAGTTGTGGAATGGGAGAATTCCACAAGTTCATTACTTTAGGGTTTTTGGATGTAAAGTGTACATTTTGAACACCAAGGATGAGTTAAGAAAGTTTGAATCTAAAGCGGATGAGGGGATCTTGGTTGGTTATTCATCCACTAGTAAAGGATATAGAGTCTATAACAAAATAACTAAAGCAATTGAGGAGTCTTCAAATGTGGATTTTGATGAAACCACTAGTACCTACCCTAGGAAATCATCTATTGATAAGGATATAGAAGAAAGTCAACCCCTTGCCCAAGGAGTTCAAGACTTACATTTGGAGGGCAATGATCAAGGGGGAGGGAGAAGTGCACTAGAGGATGAGCATCATGTAACCAATGAACCCATAACCTCTAGGCCCTTAAGGCATCATCAAGACCACCCCATTGACCAAATAGTGGGTGATGTCACTCAAGGGGTGAGGACTTGGTCTTACTTTAGAGAACAAAGTAGTCAAATTGCCTTGGTTTCTCAATTAGAACCAAAATTTATTGATGAGGCATTAGGTGATGTGGATTGGGTCTTAGCTATGCAAGAGGAGTTAAATCAATTTGAAATGAGTGAAGTATGGGAGTTGGTTCCTAGGCCAAATGATTATACCATTGTCACCACTAGATGGGTCTTTAGGAACAAGCTAGATGATCAAGGAAATATAACTAGAAATAAAGCTAGGTTGGTAGCTAGTGGGGTTTAATCAAGTAGAAGGTCTTGACTATGATGAGACATATGCCCCCGTAGCTAGATTAGAGTCTATTAGGATTTTATTAGCTTATGCCACTCACATGAGTTTCACACTTCACCAAATGAATGTGAAGTCGGCATTCCTTAATGAGGTCATTAAGGAAAAGGTATATGTAGAACAACCACCCGAGTTTGAAAACCCAAATTACCCTAGGCATGTCTATAAACTAAGAAAAGCTTTGTATGGATTGAAACAAGCTCCCCAGGCTTGGTATGAAAGGATTTCATCATTCTTAGTATCCAAGGATTTTAGGAGAGGTACAATTGATCCAACTTTATTCCTAAAATCTAAGGATAAGGACATCTTTGTGGCCCAAGTATATGTTGATGATATTATCTTTGGATCAACAAATAGTGAATTTCTCCATGAGTTCATTAAATGCATGGAAGATGAATTTGAGATGAGTCTTGTAGGAGAGTTGACCTTCTTTTTAGGTCTACAAGTTAAACAAACCAATGAAAGGACTCATGTGTACCAAACTAAATATGCTAGGGAAATCATTAAGAAATTTGGACTAGAAAATGCTAAGGTAGCATTTACCCCTATAGAAACAAATGTCAAAATGGATAGTGATCTTGAAGGTAAAATGGTAGACTCAAAACAATATAAGAGCATGATTGGTAGTTTATTATACCTAACCGCTAGTAGACCCGATATACTATTTGCGGTAGGTATGTGTGCAAGGTACCAATCATGTGCCAAAAATTCTCATCAAGTGGTAGTCAAGAGGATCTTAAGATACATTAAAGGTACTCTTAATGTCGGGCTTTGCTATCCTAGAACTCCAAATGTTGAACTTTTTGGATACACCGACTCGGACTATGCGGGTTGTAAACTAGATAGAAAGAGTACTAGTGGAGGATGTCAATTTATTGGGTCATCATTAGTTAATTGGAGTAGTAGGAAACAACCATGTTTTGCCCTATCAACAACGGAGGCCGAATATGTGGCAATGGGTGGTTGTGTGTCCCAACTACTTTGGATCATGCACACCTTAGAGGATTATGAGTTACATTACTCCAAGGTCAAGCTTTTTGTGATAATGTAAGTACAATTAACTTGACCAAAAATCGGTTCACCATTCTAGAACAAAATACATTGAAGTGAAGCATCACATCATTAGGGATCATGTGGCAAGGGGTGACATAGATTTGCACTATGTTGAGTCTAAGTCAAACCTTGCCAATATATTTACCAAGCCTCTTCCGAAGCGGAGTTCACATCCTTAAGAAGAGGCCTTGGTATGTGTTTTGTAGAAGTATAGGATGAACCTTGGGGTAATAAAATAGGTAGGTGATGCTTGATCCATTAGGATGATACAAATGATTCATATGTGCTTGTGGCATAATGTTGGGTCATTAGATGTATCAACTTATGAAATATAGACCAACCATGGGGAAAGCAAGTGTTTAATTAATGGACATCTTGCCCAAAGATCATAGTTGGACATTTTAAACATCTGAAAACCATTTTAGGTTTTATTTGTTTTGTCATAAGTTTGAAACATGTATGCTTGCAAAATTAGGTTGAAACCTTGATACAAAGTTAGTGGTTTTCAAAAAATTTGAACTTTAGTCAAAAAGTCGAGCATGTTTGATTTTTTCATGAACTGATATTTTTCCCTGTTAAAGTATCTCATATGAAACATGCTTACAAATTTCTTTGAAATTTTTGGGGAGTTTCTGAAATTCAGCTCAAAAGTTGAAAATTCAGACTGACAGAGTATCAGTCGACTGGCATGCCTACTTTCAGCCTACTGAGCATTTTTTCAGAAATCGAAAATTCTCTCATTTGATGCCATGGGTAGGTATTGCTTAAGGCAATCATTTTGATGGTGTCAAAGGGGGAGAATGGGTGATTTAAGTTAGGTTTGTCACTTAACTTTGGTTTAATTTTGGTTTATGAAAATTGAAAATGGAGAAGGCATAGGTTAAGGGGGAGGTTATCTCTTGTTTTCTTACTATGTCTTGCTGTTTCAATTACTATTGTTGGATGGTGTTTTCTCCCTAACTTAAACATATTGTCACACATCAAAACGGGAGAGATTATTGGGGCAATCGACCCAAGGATGATCGGGAAGATCATGGTTTTGATGTGTTGTCAACATGTTTAAGGTTAGGGTGTTATCTTGTTATTTAATATGTGTGATTGAGTTTGCAGGACTTGGAGAATCACACATAGAGGACCTATCCGAGGGACGAGAGCCGAGGGAGGAGGACTCCAAGGGCAAGCCAAGAAGTGGACTTCAAAGGGCACACGTGAAGGGTGGCATGGAGGCAAGCCAAGGGAAGACTTATGTGCGCATCCGAGGGATGATAGCCGGTGGAAGAGGACATCAAGGGGCAAGCCAAGGGAGTGTACCTGAAGGCACACGTGAAGGAGGGTCAAGGAGGGTCTTCAGAGTGAGAAAGAGAGATTGTATAGGTTGGGCAGTCGACAGGTAGAAAAGCAGTCGACTGCCAGCCAATTCTCAAACTCACAAAATGTTTGAGACCCCGGACCAGTAGACTGTCCCAGGGGAAGTCGACTGGTAACCCCGAAATATAGTCGTTGAGTTAGCCGTTGGCTAGCAATTAAGGCTAGACCAGTCGACTGGTGTCGGGCTGGATAACTCGTGGAGTTGTCCTTTACTCTTATTTAAAGAGGGCTTTTTGGCACGAGGAAGGTATGGTCCTTTATTGTACCAAAGTGTTGTTCGTGCAAGAAGTGTTCAGATCTTCCTCTCTTGTTTATTTGCATCTTGTAAAGAGGAAGAAGACAACCTTGTAAAGGTTTTCTCCACCTTGAAGGAGATTTTCATAGTGGAGTGTGTGCTCATGCGTGGATCCTTGGATTAGTCACCTTTCGGGGTGGATACCAAGTAAAATCTGTGAGTTAGCATTGGATCTTACATTTTTTTATTATATTGCTTGTATTGTGCTAACAATCTTGTAGAGAAAGTTCGAAAAAGTGCTATTCACCCCCCTGTAGCAAGCGCCACGATCTAACAATATGTTGATCATTAGGCATCACACTTACCCCCTTAGATCCTCTAATTAGTCTATCTAGATTTTTTTTCTAATTTATTAAGCTTTGCTTTTAAAACTTGATTTTCTTTCTCTAAATTCCTAACCTTAGTATCACTATGTCCATTTTGATCATTCCTAAATCTACCCATTTTTCTAAGCATATGTCTCCCTTTCTTAGGGTTAATGTCTTGATCCTTAGGTCTAGTAACCCTAGATTTATCATGAAACATGGATTTCTTGCTATTTTGGCACGCAATTGTATTTCTACTTTTATCATGATACTTAAAGCCAAAAGTACGTATAGGCAAGCAATCATTGTTATTTCTAGCATTCATCAAAGCATTTAGAGCATAAGTAATGTTAGGGATTATCTCCCTTACCCTTGTAGCTCCCCCTTGATGTGAGCTCCTTTTCCATTCTTCTTTCTCCCATCTTCTTAAGTGATCCATCTTCTTGAGCTCTGCTTTTCTTGGACATTGAGTGTGATAATGTCCTAGCTCCCCTCAGGTATAGCACCTAATGTACTTCTTTTCTTTATTTTCCCTACAACCCACATTAGATTTAAATTGAATTGAGTTGGGTTTAGGGATTACCTTCTTTTTACCTAATGGACACTTGTCCTTGTAGTGACCATTCTTGTTGCATCCAAAGCATATGATGTGCTCTTTTGATTTGGCTTTGGTGGTGGTTGGAGCTTTCTCTTGCTCTTGTATGGATGAGGGTCTCTCCTCCCCCTCAATTCTTGCAGTTGACACCTCCTCTTCTTCTCTTGATGAAGTGGATGATCTCTCACTTGATTGTACCACATCAATCGATGAGGTTGACAATTCTCCTTCATTTTGGTCTTCTTGAACCATGGAACTTATTTCTTTGGACTTTTCAACTATTTGAGCTTGTGTAGAATTCTTATGACATTTTTCTAGTTTGTTCCACAACTCGTATGCACTTTTATATTCCCCTACACCACTCAAAACATCATCAGGCAAAATATTTATTAATATATCAATTACATTCTTATTTGCCCTAGATTGTTCTTGTTGCTCCTTAGTCCAATATCTAGGTCGGAGCTTCTTTCCGTGCTTGCCTCTTGGAATTTTGAATGATTCCTCTATTGTCATCACACGCTCCCAATCCATTCCAAGCCAAGTCTTCATCCTTGTCCTCTAATATCCAAAATCTTCATGGTCATAGGAGGGTGCTGTGTTGATATCATCCCCTAGCTTATTTTCCATTATTTTTCCCTCTAGTATTCTTGCTCTCCCTTGGCGGTTATTCCAATAAGAGCGGTCCTTCGCTCTGATACCACTTGTTAGGTCGATGTCGGCTTGCTAGAGGGGGTGAATATCAATTTTCGATTTCTTCTTCCTACAAGGTTAGTTGCGCAAGCGAAATATACTAAAATAAAACTAAACTAAAACAAGGAAGAAACACACCGATATATGTGGTTCGGAGATAAAAATACTACTCCACGGCTGCCTGTAAGGTGGGCGATCCCTAATCCATCGACGGATGATTCCCCGGAGCACCTCCGGCTAGAGTGCGTAGCTCCTTGTCGGTGGACAAACCTCTCCACAACTCTTGGACACTACCTGAGCAAAGAAGGCTGCTAATCCACTCTATCCAAGCAGATTTCGCCAAAGAACAGTAGTCGTAAACGAGCTCATTCAAATAGAGCTCAAGTAGTAAATGAACGTTGGGCAGTCGACTGGTCCCACTCAGATTCGACCGTTACAGCCAACGTTCGAATCCCCAGCCATTACCAGTCGACTGCTCCTGGAGCAGTCGACTGGTCCTTCCCTAAGCCTAGGGTTACCCTTCCCGAGTACATTTCTCTCCGCACTCGAACCCTCCCTGCTTAGTCCCTGAGTACAATCACTCACACTCGGACCCTCATCACCTGGTCGACTCTTCAATTTGCAGTCTCGATCTATTGCCTTCACACCCTCTTCGTCTTCGGCTCCCGTCCCTCGAATGCGCACACAAGCCTCCAGCTTGCCTCCATATCATCCTTCACGCATGCCTCGAAGTCCGCATCCCTCGGCTCATCGTCCCTGCCCATGGTCTCTCGGATGCGCACACAAGCCTCCAGCTTGCCTCCATGCCACCCTTCACATGAAGACATCCAACCAAGTCTATGTGTACCTGCACACCTGCACACTCACATACACATATTAGTCCAACAATAAATCCTAACTTAATCATATTGACCACACACATCAAAATCATGATTCTCCATATCATACCCGGGCTGATTGCCCCAACACTATTCTCGATGAAAATAATCATCCCTAGCGATTCTACTGACCACACTACATGTGAAGTAGTGGATGTCACAATATTCCCAATTAGTGCATAACTTGCGTCTAAATGTACCTGATAGTTTGAAAATAGTACCTCATTCATAACTATATATACTTGAATCTGAGTAAATTGTGCTTGATTTTTTAAGCCATTGAGAACTATAAAGGGAGTCTCGTACCTAAATACTTAAATTTTACACAATTATACTTTATTTAATTACATACATACATAAATTTGGATATTTCATACCTAATAATACGAATTATGTACCCTGATCAATTATGTAAAGCAATAATTTGAGCAATAGTATCATTAACCTTAATCCATATTATATTATATCAATGAAACATGGAAATATGTCTCAAAAAAACTTACCCATACTAATTAGAGCACAACTTGCGTCCAAATGTACCTGATAGTTTGAAATTAGTACTTCATTCGTGGCTACATATACTTAATTCTGAGTTAATTTTGCTTGATTTTTTCACCCATAGAGTCTCGTACCAGAATACTCAAATTTTGTATAATTATACGCGTACTTAAATTTGGATATTTCGTACCTAATAATACGGATTATGTTCCCTGATCAATTCTGTAAAGCAATAATTCGAGCGATAGTATCGTTAATCTTAATCCATATTATATTATCAATGAAACAAGGAAATATATCCCAAAAAACTCACCTACACTAATTAGTACATAACTTACGTCCAAATGTACATGATAGTTTGAAATTAGTACTTCATTCGTGGCTATATATACTTGAATCTGACTCAATTGTGCTTGATTTTTTGAGTTAATTCATGCCCAAAAAAACTCACCTACACTAACCTCTAACAAATGTGTGCAGAGGTAGTGTACCCCAGATTATTGATTGACCTATTATAGATAGTACTCAATTGGATAGAAAAAATACTAAATTTTAGTTTAAATCGTGCTTAATTTAGGAGGAATTATACCTTCTTTTATAATTTTGTACCTAAATTTTGCCTAAAGATATTCTAAAATATATGTATAAGGCTAATCACTAAGCCAACAGAATTATAATGAAATATTCATGTGAATAACAGCCAACATCTATCTATCATCACTCAACACAATAAAAACCAACGGAATTAAGATCAAAAAAAAATTTACATCAATTTCTTGATAACTATGTCATAAGATTGTCATTACTACAGAATAAAAAACCAACACTACTAAACTGAATTTAGATCCACAAAAAAGTAAATTTTAAACTCCAATACATTTGTTCTACCATAAGAAACAAAAGATAAGGTATCTTAGTCAAATGCATTTTTTAACAATTCATTCTCATCTGATAATATAGTTGATGCAACACGGACCCGATAAGTATTTATTTTCACATCATTTAAAAACCTCCAGATATCATCTGTGTCACAAGATAGGCACTCTACCCACATACATGTATAGACATCACAATTCAGAGTTGTACCTTGATGACGACACTGTTCTTTCAGGACCTCTTCACTGCCTATGGCAAATCCTCCAATATGCAGCATGCAACCAGCCAAAAACATGTCTATAAAAAAGGGAATGGTTTAATACTGTGATCTTAAGACTTATTGGAGTAGAATATTGTCAAACTCACATAAACTTTAGCCGTCCCAACTATAAGTGAATCATGATTTGAATTTCATAATCTGAATTTGCCTTCAGATGCTTTAAAAACCAATAAATACATCTATCATTAATTGGGAAAATGATATATATACATTGTTGAGACTTGATTATATGGCAAAGGGGGTGAATAGCCGGTCACCCACTTATCGTCTTTGGTTTGCTCCTACACTTCTTAGTTGCACAGTGCGGAAATACAATTAAACTAAACTAACAAAGAATAAACGCTAACACCAAACCTTTAACGTGGTTCGGAGATAAAGCTTCTACTCCACGACAGTCTGTAAGGTGGACGATCCCGATCCGTCAGTGGATGAGTCCCCGAAAAAACTCCGACTAGCTCGTGTCACTCCTTCTAGGTGGAGAAACCTCACCACAACCTTGCAAGCACACTTGAGCACTAAGACTACTAATTGGCCTTTAACCAAGATCAATTTCATCAACCCTAGTCAGTCAAACTGAGCTCCCTTAAATAGAGCTCATGGTTGAACTAGTCATTACCAGTCGACTACCCTCGCCAGCCAAACCGAGCTCCCTTAAAAAGTGTTGAGACCGGGTGCATGTTGACAAGGATACGGGTTCGTAAATTTAAAAATATTTACGTGCAGCGGAAGAATTAGCATAAAATAATTTCTTAAATTATTTTAACCACGTATCTAGCATGCGACCTTATGATGTGTGGACATGATCATAAATTAAAACTTTGCAGAAAAAGTAAACTAATTTACTTTGTACCTCGCGTAACTCGAAGAAAGGGATGAGATCCAACCGTAGCGTCCCTTGGAAGCTCCGCCTCTATTCGCGTCCACGCCGAGTTCTCTTTGGGATGACTTCGCAAAGCCACGAGTTTTGCGCCGACGAGAACTACTAGATTCTCTAAAGGCACAACTAGAACAACAAGAGAAAAGAATGGAAACTAACCAACAAGAAACGGAATCAAAATTTCGGGAAAAGAAGAGTTGCGATCCGCTTCTTCTTCTTCTTGTTTGGCTCCTTCTTGGTGATGGTTGCACACTCCAACCCTTGGAAGGGTGAGGGTGCGCCGGATCTAGGTTGGACTAGGGGCGCCGGCCCTAGGATGAGTAAGGGGCGCCAGCCCTAGGAGGGAAGGAGAAGGAGAGGAAGAGAATAAGAGAGAGAGAGGGAGAGAATTAATCTCTTGATTACTCAAATAGTGAATTATCATTTATTAAAATAAATGTTTACAATCATAAGGCGATTGCCTTAGGACACTTCTCTCATATCACTAACAAACTCCCACATGGCCTAATGCCAATCGCTACAGTATCCAATACCATAGGCTCTAGCATGACCCTCAAACTTGTTTTGAGGCAAGGCCTTAGTTAAAGGATCCGCTAAATTCTTTTCAGTAGGAATTTTCTCAATTTGTATATCATTCCTACTTATAATCTCTCTGATCAGATGATAGCGGCGAAGCACGTGTTTGGATCGCTGATGAGACCTTGGTTCCTTTGCTTGTGCAATAGCTCCATTGTTGTCGCAGTAAACCGGCACTGCTTCATCAATGGTTGGAATCACACCAAGTTCGGAGACAAACTTCTTGATCCAGACTGCTTCCTTTGCTGCTTCCGAAGCTGCGATATATTCCGCTTCCGTGGTGGAATCCGCTACGGTGTCTTGTTTGGAACTCTTCCAACTTATTGCGCCTCCATTCAAAGTAAATACGTATCCAGACTGAGATTTGGAATCATCCTTATCTGTCTGGAAACTGGCATCTGTATACCCACGTATTACCATATCTCCTTCTCCATATATTAGGAACACATCCTTAGTTCTTCTTAAGTACTTAAGGATTGTCTTGACAGCCGCCCAATGATCCATTCCTGGATCTGACTGGTATCTGCTTGTGACACTCAGAGCATACGATACATCGGGCCTTGTACATAACATAGCATACATGATAGATCCTATCGCGGATGCATAAGGAATCTTATTCATGCAAATCCTCTCGTCTTCTGTGCGCGGACACATAGACTTTGAAAGGTTGATCCCATGCCTGATGGGAAGGTAACCTTTCTTGGATTCCGACATGCTAAACCTTTTTAGCACTCGGTCTATATATGTAGACTGCGAAAGACCAAGCAACCGTTTTGATCTATCTCTATAGATTCTAATCCCAAGGATATAGGTTGCTTCTCCCAGGTCTTTCATGGAGAAAGTTTTGGACAACCAAATTTTAACTGTCTGTAAGACTGATATATCGTTTCCTATAAGCAATATGCCATCGACATATAATACTAGGAATACGACTGCACTCCCACTAACCTTCTTGTACACACAAGGTTCGTCAGGATTTTGTGAGAAATCAAACTCTTTGATTGTCTCATCAAAACGGATGTTCCAGCTCTTGGATGCTTGCTTCAGTCCATATATGGATCGTCGAAGCTTACATACTTTGGTCTTATCAACCGATGTGAAACCTTCAGGTTGTATCATGTATACATCCTCAAGCAGGTTTCCATTAAGGAAAGCTGTTTTCACATCCATTTGCCATATCTCATAATCATAATGAGCTGCTATGGCTTGGAGCATCCGAATGGATTTAAGCATAGCTACTGGCGAATAGGTTTCGTCATAATCAATTCCTTGTTTCTGACGATATCCTTTTGCCACTAATCTAGCCTTAAAGGTAGCAACATTACCTTCCATGTCGGTTTTCTTCTTGAAAACCCACTTGCACCCTATGGGTTTAATCCCTTCAGGTGGGTTAACCAAGTCCCATACTTGATTTTCATACATGGAATCCATTTCCGACTTCATGGCTTCAAGTCATTTGTCCCTTTCTGAATTTTTCAGAACATCTTCATAACTGATAGGTTCGTCATCGCTTATGAGTAACATGTCGTTCGATTCACTTATGAGAAATCCGTATCTCTCTGGAATATTACGTGTCCTATCAGACCTACGAAGAGGTGGTGTTGTTTTAGGTTCAACTGATAGCTCATATGAGTTATTGGTTGTGGGTCTAGACTAGGTGTCTCTGTAATGTCTATTGGAGTTTCATGAACTTAATCAAATTCAATGCCACTCCCACTGTTTTCTTGTAAAAGAAACTCCTTTTCCAGAAATACAGCATGCCTTGAAACAAACACCTTTTGATCCAAGGGATGATAGAATTGGTAACCCTTCGTTTCCTTAGGGTATCCAATAAATAGACATTTATCAGACTTAGCATCCAATTTGTCTGATACAGTCCGCTTCACATAAGCAGGACAACCCCATATCTTAAGGTGAGTTAAGTGAGGTTTCATACTATTCCACGTCTCATATGGAGTAGTTGAGACTACCTTGGTCGGGACTCTGTTTAGCAAGTAAACAGCTGTCATAAGTGCATAGCCCCAAAAGGATTTTGGAAGAGTTGCATGATTCATCATCGACCTAACCATGTCCATCAAGGTTCGGTTGCGCCTCTCCGATACACCATTATGCTGTGGTGTATACGGCGGAGTCCAATGAGACAATATCCCATTGTCCCTTAGATAATCTTGAAACTCTTGACTCAAGTATTCACCACCCCGATCGGATCGAAGTATTTTAATACTTTTGCCAAGCTGTTTCTCTACTTCATTTCTGAACTCTTTGAATTTCTCAAAAGCTTCAGATTTGTGTTTCATCAAGAACACATACCCGAATCGTGAGTGATCATCGATAAAGGTGATGAAGTAGCTATAGCCTCCTTGTGCAAGATTTGACATTGGTCCACATACATCAGTATGTATTAGACCAAGCAATTCTCCCACTGGATTACCTTTTCAAGAAAAGGGTAATTTGGTCATCTTGCCTTTTAAGCATGATTCGCATGTATCAAATGAACCGGATTCAAATGTTTCCAGAATTCCACATCGGTGTAATTCGGTCATGCGTTTCTTACTTACATGGCCAAGACGGCAATGCCAAGTGTAGGAGTCTATTCGATTATCTATTCGAGCACGTTTGTTGCTAACATCGATATTGAAAACATCACCGGATAAATCTAACGTGTAGATACCATTGCACAAAGTTTCATTCCCATAAAGAACGTCATTTAAAGATATGTAACAACAATTGTTACTAAAAGTTAAATGATAACCCTTTTCATTCAAACATGAAATAGATACAATGTTCTTTATTAACGAAGGAACGAAATAACAATTATCCAATTCTAAGACACGTCTAGTCGGGAGCTTTAGCAAATATGTTCCGATGGCAACAGCAGCAATCTTTGCTCCATTTCCAACTCGCAAATCCGCTTCTCCCTGTTAGTGATATGAGAGAAGTGTCCTAAGGCAATCACCTTATGATTGTAAACATTTATTTTAATAAATGATAATTCACTATTTGAGTATACATGCATGTGTATTTGATTGAGATCTTAAACTCATCTACTGAATGTCCGCAATACAACTCACAGCATAAGAGAATTTGTGATGGGATCACAACTAGTGATTATCTCTAAATGTGCAAATGTGAAGTATTGAAAATATCCCTAGTCCATGAATTGATAAATACGGACACTATCAATTCTGTTGAGACTAGCATGGGTTATTCTCTAATCAGCTGATTCTCACTGGCTGGTGACATTGGGATGTCCGGAGATAAACATGGATGCTAGTTATGGGAACTAGTTCATTGGAGTGACTAGCTGTAGGACTTCATATGGTAATCTATATAGATATGTCAATGAAGTTCTTACTGCGGCTTAAGTGCGATGTTCCTTTGACTTGCGGTGTTCAAGTCATCTTGGTCATGGAGACTTATACTTTAACATCTTAAGCAAGCATCTCCAAGGAAGTGTGGACCCAGGATGATTGGGTATAAGCCGAAGTGCCCGAAGATGTTTGAACAGCCTACAAAGGATTCACCACTCCTTGCGAGGAGATGTATACCCAGGCCTATCGTCGGATTGTTACTCAAAACCTCTGGCCAGAGTATATCATGTTTAGAGTGCGAGTCTCTTAAATACATGAGAGTAATTAGAAATCCAAAGGATAAAAAAGACACTACTTGGGCTAGGTGTGACGTAGTCAGCCTAGTGGGGACTGACACAAATAGACCGTATCCTGAACCAAGTGGGTATAAGATGGCGAAGGGAATGGGGCACGATTCATTAGAGCTGCTGAAGGGTTTCGGAATTACTTCTGAGGTCAAACCGTTGATCTTTCGATTAATTGGGGGTCATGATGTACTACTAGGTGCCACTCATGATCGTTCTATAATTAGTTGATTATAGACGGCCAATATAAATCGAAAGCCTATTTAGTCACACGCACTACGAGTAATCCGAGGGATTTAAAAGGAGTTGAAAATTGGATTTTCCGATCAAGAGAAATAAGTCGAATCTGAATTATCAGAGGCGCAATGGAAGCTAAAATGACTAAGTCTTTTGAAGGCTTATTGGGTGAATTAAATGAGTTTAATTCGCTATCGGTTCGGGTTGGTTTGGCCGGCCAAAGAGGGTGCCAAACCTCTTTGTTGTGGCCGGCCACATTAAAGGGAAGAAACCAATTTAATTTCTTTAATTAATAAAATAAATCTAGTACGATTTGTTTTATAAATTATGGATAAATAAATTTGTGTAAATAAATTTATAGAAATTTATTCTTTTTATGGAAATTAAAATGATCCATGGAATGGTTTATTTTAATAAAATCAATTATGAATTGATTTATCCATAATAAGAAAGTTTATAAATTTCTTATAAAATTTATTCCATAATAAAAGGAGAGATTAATTAGTTTTATTATAAAGTTAGTTATAATAAAATTCATAAGAGAATTTATAGGATAAATTTCTTATGATAACTAATTAGTTTTATTATAAAGTTAGTTATAATAAAACTTGGTTTAAACGGAATAATTCATAAGAGAATTTATAGGATAAATTTCTTATGATAACTAATTCCGTTAATTCCGTTAAGAGGAGACTTGGCAAGGGAGAAGCAACTATATAAGGAACCAAAGGGAAGCCTTTATTCCTAATCAATAATCGAGTATTGATATAGAGCTCCCTCTCTCTCTCTCTTTATTCTCTTCTCCTTCCCTTCTCCCCACCTAGGGCCGGCGCCCACCTTGAGTCATCTAGGGCCGGCGGCCCCTCTTGAGTGCTAGGGCCGGCGCACCTCCTCCCAACCTTGGTTGCCGTGAGCTATCAAGAAGAAGGAGAAGCCAACCAAGAAGAAGAAGAAGCGGATCACATCTCCTTCCCTCTCGGAATTCGATTCCGTTTCTTTGGTGGTTAGTTTCCTATTTATTCTCTTGTTCTTCTTTGTTGTGTATATAGAGAATCTAGTAGTTCTCGTCGGCACAAAACTTGTGGCTTTGCGAAGTCTTCCCGAAGAGAACTCGACGTGGATGCGAATAGAGGCGGAGCTTCCAAGGGACGCTACGGTTGGATCTCGTCCCTTTCTTCGAGTTACGAAAGGTATAAAGTAAATTAGTTTACTTTTCCGCAAAGTTTTATTTTATGATTATGTCAACACACCATAAGGTTGCATGCTAGATACGAAGTTAAAATAATTTAGGAAATTATTTTATGCAAATTCTTCCGCTGCACGTAAAAATTTAAAATTTTACGAACTCGTATCCTTGTCGACATGCACCCGGTCCCAACAGTGGTATCAGAGCCGGTTAGTGTTCGACTTAATCATATAATTGTTTTGTGGAAAACTTTGTCATGATCTCAATTTCGAAAAAATTTTCAATCATGGAACTTTCCAATTATGATAAATTTTAGATTTAGGAATTTCGAAATTTGGAAATCCTCATGAAATTTTGCAAACGTTTGAAATTTTCTATTTTCTGAAATTTTATAATAATTGTGAAAACTTACCATCTTTGGAAACTTTCCAAATTTGAAAATTTTTCTATTTTAGAATTTTTCCAATTTTGGAAATATGTAAGTTTCCTTTGTACCAGAAACTTACAATTATTCTGAAAACCTAATTATGAAATCTCGCAATTTTGGGCACTTTCTTTTAAGAAAGTCTAGACAAATTCATGGACAATTAATTGACAATTAAATTTGAATTGGTTTTTAAATTGACAACAAAATTCTTTATTTTGGATTGAGCCTCGGGGAGCCGTCCAATTTAAAGTTAGTTGTTGTAATATAATTTCCCAATTTTTAATTGAAATTGTCATGTTTGATTTGGATTGAGTCTCGGGGAGCCGTCCAATTGGATTTACAACACATTACTTTTCTTTGGGTATCTGAGCCTCGGGGAGCCACCCTTAGAAAACAATTTGTTGTAATTAATTAAATCCATGAATAAAATATGTTTAAAGAGGTGATGCTCTTACATATTGTTGTCTCCAAAATTAATTAGGAAAATGGTTTCCTATAGAGTTTTCTTAAATGAGATTTTCATGAAAATAATATGTAGTTGAATTAAGGGATTTGTCTCTTAATTTAATAAGATTTGATTTAGAGAAATCAAAGTCTTGAACATATTATTTCTAAAATTAATTATGACAATTTAGGAAATTGTTTCACAAAACAATTCCTTTAATTAAGTATGAAATTGGAATTAGGAAATTCGGTTCCTAATTCAATTAATGAGACTTGATAACTTAAGTCACATACATACCTAATTAAGGAAATCGTTAGTCATGATATAATTCTATGTCATGAATGTGCTTAGAAAAGAAAGGATGAGACCCAAAATCCCTTACAAAATATTAAGGCCAACACCTTTCCATTAATATGGTTAGAATCGGAGTTTTGTTTCTCGTTTGGGTTGATGGACACATCCATGCCCGACTTGAACCTCAACATGTTCAAACCATGGAATTAGTTTATGAATAATATAGTTGGAGTCAGAGGTCAATCATTAGTTTTGGTTGTTGGACACATCCAAGCCTGACTAAGCGGTTGAATGAGCTCCAACCATATTAAAACTATTTCTTGATTAATGGGTCAGCCTTAAGCTTGGAGCATCGATTTGTTGTGCCACAGCCAAGGTCGATGTAAAGAGAGGTGTAGTTGGGTGCGATGTACATTGTTGCATACTTGTTAATGAGTTAACAACCCAATGTTTTATGCAAACATTCAATTAGTTGATAGCATAATGTGATAGTTACATATATGTGATGTGTAATCGGTATAATTAGCTACCTTCATAGCTAAGAATAACTTGATGGCCACAGTCATGGTTGTTCTTATCTATGGTTGGATATCAACCTATTTGGAGATGTTCCTACTATCTCCCGAATTGATAAAAAGGGTTATTCAATTTGAAAAATAAATAGGATTTCAATTTATGTATATTGATATATTCTTTAATCATTCTTCTCACATAATCTCAAATTTGTATTTCTAGGTTAATCACTCGATCATGTCTTCTCTGAATCTTGCGTTCCATT
>JAGFNQ010001866.1:88635-145238 GCA_024364735.1 Boesenbergia rotunda | reverse complement strand
TCTTAAATCTAAGTATTCCTTAAATCTAAGCATGGCAATTTGCAAAAATTAAATAAACAAACAATCAATCAATTAAAAAGTTATGTAATTATAAAAATTATTTTGATTTTGGCTCCCCCTGGACTAAGCCTTGTATGGGTTAGGCAAGATGTGAATCTTGTCTTGGGATCCAAATTGATTTGAACCAGTTGGTTTAGTCAGGCACAGTTTTGGCACCCATGCCTGAACCTTAGGTCTTGACTGGTTCAGTACAGCAAAGTAAGATCTTTGCCGAGATTTGGTTCTATAGCCAAGTCCGGATCGGTTTAGAACAGACTTCTGTTTTTCCAGAATCAGATCAAGATTCTTGGAACCAGAAGTGAATCGTTCTAAAGCTGTTCTTAAGTCCTTAACTTGAGTTTTTAGGGAGGAATTCTCTGATTCAAGTTTTTCAACTTGATCAGGGGTTCCTTCCTGAAGTTTCTCAGTTAAGGATTTAGAATCAGCTCCCTCTTTCAGGAGTTTTACTTCCTGTCGGAGGGACTCGATTCGGAGTTTGGCTTTCGCCAAATCTCGGGATAGATAGGAAATAAGCGAATTCAATTGTAATTTCGAAAAACCCGTTACCCTTATTTCGCCGTCGTCGGAGAATGTCTGCTTGCCGTCGTCCCGGTCTGAGTCTGAGTCAGTCTCGATTTGATCCGAAGCGGTCAGGGCTAGAAGATTGGACTGGGGTGCTTCTTCTTCTTCTTCTGAGGAAGACTCGTCCCAGGTTGCTTGGAGTGCCTTCTTCTTTCTGGTCTTTTTGGACTCCTTTAGACTTGGACACTCAGTCTTGTAGTGGCCCTTTTTCTTGCATTCGTAGCAGGTTACGTTGGGCTTGTGTTTGTCAGTTGCTGGTTCAGCTGGTTCATCCTTTCTTCGGCTTGTTCTCCGTGTGTTGGTTTGGTTCTTCAACTTTTTGTAGTAGCTTCGAGCTAGCCGGACCAGTTCAGATTGATCTTCTTCTTGATCTTCTGTTTCTGAATCTGAGGTAGACTCGGGTTCAACTTAAGTTTTCTTCTTAGTCATTCTTCCTGTTTTCCCTGCAAAGAAAGCTATACTTTTCTCGGCCAAATTGCAGTTAGTTTGTTCATGCAGTTCAAGTTCAGAGAATAACTCATCTAACTTAATTTTTGAAAGATCTCTAGAGACCTTGTATGCATCTACCATAGATGCCCACAAGGTGGTCCTAGGGAACGCGTTTAGGGCATACCTTATAAGATCACGATTTTGAACCTGGTGACCTATTGCGTGAAGACCGTTCATCAATTCCTGGATTCTGGCATGGAGCTGGGCTGCTGTCTCGTTATCTGCCATTTTGATAGTGAAGAGCTTGTTCAGTAGCAGGTCCCGTTTGCTGATCCTCGTATCAGAAGTTCCTTCGTGGAGCTCAATCAGTTTAGCCCATAGCTCCTTGGCACTGTTGAATGGGCCTACGCGGTTCAGCTCCTCTTTTGTCAGTCCGCATTGAAGAGTCTGAGTTGCCTTGGCGTCAGCTTCAATTTTGCGTTTGAGGGCAGTGTCCCACTCTGAGTAGTTTTGTGGTACGCCATCAGCATTTGTGGGAATCATCAGTCCAGACTGGATGATTATCCACATATCCACCTGGGTTTTCAGGTGGACCTCCATTCGACTTTTCCAGTAAGGAAAGTCTTCTCCACTGAAAAGTGGAGGTCTGGCGGTGCTAAAGCCTTCTTGGATGGCCATTCGTTCTGAAATTGCAAAAAAAACAAGAATATTCCAAGACTTGGTCTTGGATTAGTAGTACGGGAAGAAAAGAAATAAAAACAATTTCAAGGGGTGTTGCACCAACCTTGAAAGAAAAATTCGAACGAAAATTTTAAAAAAAAATTGAGAGTGAAAAACGAAAGAAATCCGAAAAATTTTCAAACTTGTGGTTGCACCAAGTTTGAATTCCCCGCTCTGATACCACTTGTTGGATCGAGAGATGCGATAGAGGGGGGGTGAATGTCGCAAATCGTTCGGATTTAAAAAGAGCGGGTGCGCAGCGGAATAAAACAGAGCAAAACAACGCTAACACGGTCGTTTTACTTGGTTCGGAGCCTGGGTCGACTCCTACTCCAAGGCCCACGGTCGTTGACCGTTTTCTGCGGGCAATTCTATAAGTTCGTAAAAGTTTACAAGAAAGATAATAACAAGAACAGTTTAGTAAACTTTAAATACAGCTCTTCGTTACCGACGTCCGGTGTAGATCGAAGTTTCGGAGCAGCGGGACGTCGTCAGCTCGAGTTGGAAGATTTCTGGAGCGTGTCGCGGAAGCAGAAGAGCGCAGAAGTGTCGCAGTGATTGATGCTTGATGAAGGAGGTCGAGGGCCCTTTATATAGGGCCTGGGGGCGCCCTGGTCGACGGGGGAGCCCCCCCACATGGCAGCAGATCCACACAAAGCGCAGTCAACCACTTATCCCTTGAACCTCGGGATAAGGTCTTGACTGGGGCGCCCTGTACGCTGGGGGCGCCCTGGTTGACTCGGCCAACTCTTATCCGCAGCGCTGAGTCTTCTCTGGTAAATCTGGCTGGGGGCGCTCGGGACAGCGGGGGCGCCCTGTGCATGTAGCGCAGACGCGACAGAGTTGATTTGCAATGGGGGCGCCCGGGACAGCGGGGGCGCCCTGTGTATGTACTGTCGAAGTCTTTCTTGTCTTGTTATGTTTTGTGGTCACCATGGGGGCGCCCGGGACACTCCGGGCGCCCTGGTCAGTGGTTGCCTCACTCCTTTGAGGCATTCTGAGCTGCAGACACTCGTTCCTTCGGTCCTGCATCCAGGGTTAGTCCAAAACACAATAAAACAATAAAATAATAGGTTATACAGCCTCAGCTGTCTTGGTTCTGACTTTGGTCTCCAAAATGGAGCCCTAAGTCGAACCGACGCCTAATGTTCCCTCAAGGGGAACGCGTCCTCACCTACTCCTCTCGGGAGAATTTACCTGGTGCCAACCGGCTCCTCCAGTTGGACTTTTGCCCAGCAGTCCTTTGCCAAGTCTTGAGGTACCAAGCTGCCCTTCGCTTGGTGCCTAGCAGCCCTTCGCTAGGTCTTTTCTTCTGGCAGTCCTTCGCCAGTGCCTAGCATTCCTTCGCTAGGGCTTTGTCCATTCTGGCAGTCCTTCGCCAGTGCCTAGCATTCCTTCGCTAGGGCTTTGTCCATTCTGGCAGTCCTTCGCCAGTGCCTAGCATTCCTTCGCTAGGACTTTGTCTGTACACTCAAGAAACTTGTTAGACACCAATTAACCCTTAACTTTTGAACCCTTTTGCCAATATCAAAACACAGGTTTGACTTGGATGCATTCTGCACCAACATACTTAACTCACATCACCTAAAACCTAGGGAGAGATTTCTTCCAGGGGGAGGGAATCTAACTTAGGATTCAATTTCAGCATTTTTTCCTTAACTTTTTGAACTAGGTTGCAATATATCAAAAAGGGGGAGATTGTTGGTGCAGATTGCACCCAAGTCAAACCTGTGTTTTGATATTGGCAAAAGGGTTCAAAAGTTAAGGGTTACTTGTTGTTTAACAAGTTTTCTTGAGTGTACAGGAAAAGCCCTAGCGAAGGAATGCTAGGCACTGGCGAAGGACTGCCAGAACGGACAAACCCTAGCGAAGGAATGCTAGGCACTGGCGAAGGACTGCCAGAACGGACAAACCCTAGCGAAGGAATGCTAGGCACTGGCGAAGGGCTGCCAGAAGAAAAGACCTAGCGAAGGGCAGCTAGGCACCAAGCGAAGGGCAGCTTGGCAACTCAAGACCTGGCGAAGGACTGCCGGGCAAAAGTCCAACTGGAGGATCCGGTTGGCACCAGGTAAATTCTCCCGAGAGGAGTAGGTGAGGACGCGTTCCCCTTGAGGGAACATTAGGCGTCGGTTCGACCTAGGGCTCCATTTTGGAGACCAAAGTCAGAACCAAGACAGCTAAGGCTGTATAAAATAATAATATAATTGTTATTTGGACTAACCCTGGATGCAGGATCAAAGGACTGAGTATCTGCAGCTCAGAGAGCCTCAAAGGAGTGAGGCAGAAGCTGAGCAGGGCGCCCCGGACGATCCGGGCGCCCCCAAGGTCAACCCAAGTCTGTAAGAACCTCAACGCGCTTCGCCCCGCTTGTCGCGGGTGCCCCGCGTGTCGCGGGCGCCCCCACTGCCAGCTGCCGAAGCGCATCCCTGCGAAGCCGAGGAGATGAGGCTTTGACCGGTCAATCCGGGCGCCCCGAGCCATCCGGGCGCCCCGGTCAAACCGGATCCCGAGGATAAGGGGATCAGACGGCGACCGAGCAACAACCGGATCTGCTGCCACGTGGGGGGCGCCCCCGTCGACCAGGGCACCCCCAGGCCCTATATAAAGGGCCCTCGACCTCCTTCTTCAGAGCATCAATTACTGCGACGCTTCCACGCTCTACAGCTTTCATTCAACGCATCCAAACGCTCCGACGACCGCGCTCTGCTCCAGGAACTTCCCGACTCAAGTCCGAAGCGCCGTCGACCTCCCGCTGCACCGAAACTCGAGCCTACCCCGGGAGTTGGTAAATACAGAAGTGTAATCTTTCTTATTGCAATTTGTATTTCTCTTCTGTACTCATTCTACGCATTATAGAATTGCCCAAAGTAAACGGTCAACGACCGTGGGCCTTGGAGTAGGAGTCGACCCAGGCTCCGAACCAAGTAAAACGACCTTGTTAGCATTGTGTTGCTTTGTCTCTATTTCCGCAGCGCACTTACTCTTTTTATTTAATCCGAACGATTTGCGACATTCACCCCCCCTCTATCGCATCTCTCGATCCAACACTTATATGGGACTATTCATACCACTTGCGGACTTGGAGAAGGTACAGGGGATGTAGTGGGCAAAGCCATCTTTGATGCCCGGAAAACCTTCAGAAATAGAGACATTTTAGTGTAAGCCATAGCAAACTTCCGATATAAACAAACTATATAAGGGCATTCTTAAATACATTACAATAAAACATTGAACCAAGAGCAGGATATTGAAACAACTTCAGAAACGAAATAAATTCAGGTTCTAGGTATCCAAACTCGATTTTGAACATCCAGAGGCGATAGTGATTAATCAATTTGTCAACAGACTATAAATCATTAAAACAAAACCTTTATAGACAAAACTGGTGCTGACTTATTTATGACCAAGCTGTAATCAAGATGACAGTTATTTCAGCCATCTAACCTAACTTCAATTATGCATTGGCTTCCTGGTGTGATGGATGACTTAGGTAAACTCATCTGAGTGCAACTACCGATCAATACTCCTTATCATCAATCAAGGAAACTGATCCAAAAGACTGCTTATCCAGGGTAGGCCAACGACTTATATCAGGTTCAAAACCCTAAAATCATCACATAATAGGTAAAAGGAAGCACAAGTAAAACGATATCAAAACCCTAAGGAAAATACCAAAAACATCTACATGACTAAGATCTGCCAAGGAGGTAAACCGGAAGCGAATGTGACAAAACCTTTTCGACAGATCCTTCTCTTTCCTTCGAACTCTTTCTATTAAAGAGAAAGAGACCACGAGATTCCCCGTCGGAACCGATCAACCGGCAGAGATAACACAAGTAACAAAAACAGTTACGAAAAATCCAAACGGAATAAAACAAAAAAGGAAACTTTTTCTTCTCATCTGAACTGAAGCGACGAAGAGAATGCCGGAGACAAAACTACCTAGTTAGGGATCGGGCGAGGAACAAGAGGGCAGAAGCCAGGAGAGAGCACAACTTCGACCGAAGCCCTAGGAATCGACCGAAGCACGCGATCGAGAAAGAAGAAAAGGTAAGTGAGGAGGCGTCGCCTCCTTGCTTGCGCGATGAAGAAGAAGAGAGCGAGAGGAGTCGGGGCTCACCTCGCGAGGGTGAAAGGAAGCGCCGCTCTCGAGGCTTCCTTGGACTTGGGCGATGAAGAAGGGGGAGAGGCATCGACTCGTGGCTGCGAGGGGTTTGTGTGAGGAGGAGGTTTTTTTGCAGTTGGATATCCACCGTTGATTTTGTTTATTGCTTGAACAGCACAACAATACAACAACAACAGTTTAATATAACTGTTGTCTATTGTCATAATAGACAACAGTTTATCACATCAGTTGTTGTAAATCCCGCCTATAGACAACAGTTATTTTGTAACTGTTGTCGTTGAGTATACATACGACAACATTTTGTTATTACTGTTGTCTTTTTACGTATACAGACCAACAACAACAACGGTTAATACTAAAACTGTTGTTAAATTCACATAAGACAACACTTTATCAAAAAATCGTTGTCGATTATGTGTTGTTGAATGCAAAAATTCTAGTAGTGATCACTATCACATGACTTGAAATTACCTTTACAATAAATCATTCTTGTCAGTTCATGCATGCTCCTACTAAACGAAATCGGGAAGGTGTGAAAAGAATATTTTATTATCTCAAAGGTACTATTCTACACGATCTTCATTTATATCGAAAATCATGTCGAGATTTACATGCATATAGTGATGCAGATTGGGCAAGCTCTCTTGAAGACAGACTCTCTACTAGTAGGTATGCAATATTTTTGGGACGAAATTTTATCTCATAGAATTCAAAAAAGTAACCTACAGTATCTTATTTAAGCACTGAGGTTGAATATAAAGTTATAGCAAATACAATATCTGAAATTATTTAGCTTCAATCACTTCTCTCTGAACCTTATTTTGTATCAAATATTGCACCAAAAAATTTGGTGTGATAATATTGGAGCCACATATCTAACAGTAAATCCAATCTTTTATGCTCATATAAAACATGTGTAAATTGATTTTCATTTTGTTCAAGAGCGTGTAACGACTCAATGTTATTGATTTCTTATATTTCTGCAGAGGATTAAATTGTTGATATCTTCAACAGACTAACGAGTAAAATCAAATTTATATATATTAATTATTAGATTAGATATTTTTTTATTAATATATTAATTGACAGTTTCGTTATGAATATGTTAATTAATAGTTTCTTTATTAATTTTAATTTTGTATTTAACTAAGCACATTAATACCTTTATAGAAAAATGATTAATAAACTTGGGTAACGTCAAACCTCGAACGATCGGCCCGCCCTCACAAAAATTTTCTATCGGTCGTCAAGGTAAATCGGGAAGCACTCGTGGCGGACGGTCTAGAAGCCCAACGCCCTAAAATTTACGTCCCATTTAGAGAAAAAAATTTCTACAAAATGCACCGTAGCTAAAAATCGAACCAAAGATGTCTAGGATGATAACTAATCGCTCTTATACTACACAATAACCCCGGGAGCATTATAATATTCTTATAAATTGTATATGAATATATTATTCAATAAAAAATTGTTTTGTTAACTCTCTACCTTTTTCTATTTCTATTCTCATTACAGGAGAAAATCTCTGCCAACATGTCGTAGTCAATGGTCGGATTGTGATCGGCCATTAATGATTGATCGTGTAGAAAAGAATTAATTAAAGTCTTCGATGAAATAAGGAATCATTGTAGATGCTGTCTATTTAAAATTAAAAATCTGTTTCGAACAATTTTGAGAAAAAAAATCTCTATTCAGTTTTGAATTCCTGTTTCAAAATAAGAAAGAGATTTATGATAGAGAAATATCCTCCAGTTTTTTTAATATAAATTTCTGAATTCACCGAACAAATTTGAATCGCAATATATTTAACATGAATTTTCCAATTTAATTTATTAAACGGGAATTTAAATGGGTTCTAATTAATTTTTTGAATTTTTATTTCGAATGTACAAGGCCAGGCCCAGATAGGCCCATGTAAGTAGGCCTGAGAACGAGATATTCGGAGCTTCGAGAAACCTGACGTGAGGAGCAACTGCGTCTGGTCACTCAAGCTAAGGTGGGTTCTTGTAAAGGCAAGTTTATGGTTTAGGCTAAAGTTTTGATAGTTCAGTAGTTGGCTTTTCTGGTCGTAGGTCAACTTGATCTTTCATTTTTTATCAACTTGAAATGGCTGTTTGTGGTGGAAAATAAACTCGAAATATTGGAAGGAATATAAGGACTCTAAGAGCTGCCTTATAATTTGATGTTGGAAAGGGAAAAAAAAGTTTGCTCGAATGTGCATGTTTTTTTGATTTTTTTTAATTATAATATTTTAAATTTTTAATTAGATATTTTTAATTTTTTTTTTAACACAGAGATTATTTTATTAGTATTTACTTTAAAATTTATAAAAAACAAAAAAGTGGTCGCACTTTTAAAATTTTTTTTCAATGAACACATTTTATTAGTATCTTAAAAAAATATAAAAAAAATTGGCCCACCTTTTTAATTTGAGTTTTTTTTCAAAATATTAAAAATTTTGAAAAAAAAATTGGCCATACCGGAGGTAAGGCTCCGTGCGCCACCCCAGATCACCCAGGAGTTATCTTATTCTAACTTTTTTATAATTATTTTAAATAATAATATAAAATAATTATATTTTTGGAATTATTGACTAATTAAATCATATCTTATTCAAAATATTATGATAAATTTAATTATAAAAAATTTCTCTGTATAAATAATTTGATCGATAATTACTCGTCTTTAATATATGCAGTGGCGTAGTTAGAAATTTAGATTAGAATGGGCGGTTTTTAAAATTTTTTAAATATTAGTATTCTGGAAGAAATCAATGACGATGTCCAGTCATTGGTATTTTGCCCATGTGGAAGTCGCTGTGGCGGGGAAAAACTTAGTGTCCTACGACACGAGCGTTAGGGGAACACGCTGGAGATTGTCCGGCGGAGCCCACTCCGACGCTCAAGTCAGTGTATTGAGGGAGAGTAAAAGCAGTAAGAAAGAAAATGTCTGTAAAGTTAAGAGAGCGTAACCCCTTACCGGAGGGGTTGGGCTACCTTTTATACTGATGGCAGCAGACTTGGTGCGTCTCCTTGATCTGTACCACGTCTCCATGACTCCTGTCACGTCCTCCCCCTCTTTCGGCGGTTACCGAATAGCCTTTAAAATGGTCTGCGCCGTTATCACACTTCGACCCGTTGCGACATTTAAGGGTCTTGATGACTCCGTATGACGGGGATGTATATCGGTAGATCCGCAAAGAGGGGGGAGCTTGCTGCTCGTTCCTGGGGCTCCGCCTCCCGAGGTGATCTTGGGGTCTTCTGGTTCGAGTGAGCGCTATAACTCCCAAGGGGCTCTCGGGCCTCAACCCCCGGGGTGATCCCGGGAGGGGTCTCCTAGCTGACCCTTCGGGGCGTGCCCCCTGAAGGGGGGTCCTGAGTCCCGGGAAGGAGGGTCACTTCGACCCCACGTGTCATGTCACGCAGCTTCTTCATCCCACGTGTCTGCCACGGACTATTCAACCCCATCACAAGTCCTTCCCTTCAAGTCTGATCGAAGGAAGTGTGGCTGACTGATCGGACTAGTGCGGAGACGAAGAAGTTGAGTTCCTGCGAGACCTTGTATCTGTGGGAGCTCCTTCAGTAAGGGGCCCTCAGATTACAAACTTCGCCCCGAGTTTCGAGAAATCCCCCTTTTTGGTTTCCTCTTTCCCAAAAAGGCTTCTACAACTCTTGATGTATTATAATGATACCAGCCTCTTCGTTATAAAGGCACATGGCGCTTTTTCTGATGGCAGCAAGGTACCTCCGCAAATGCCTCGTCGTCACGTGCTTCAGCGGCCCTCTCCACGAACTCTTACTGACGTGCGCCGCTGTAGCTGGCTCACGTCAGGCGACTATCCCTGGCGCGGCGGTTTTTTACTTTCCACGTGTCTCTTCCCTATGGCGTTCAGGTAGGTGGCGTCCTGGGTATAAAGGGGGGAACACAAGGACGTTAGGCCCACCTATGACTCCGTGGCTGGGTGCCCTTCGTCTTCCTCGAAGGCCTCTTTCGCTCGTAAGTAGTTTGTCTCTTTCTTGTTTCTTCCTTTAGAAACCATGGAAGGTTATCGAGCAGAGTGGTATGAGTTTACCTCCTCGAGAGTGAGATCGGAAGCTCTGCAGGTGGCCATCGAGGCCTACGACATCCCGGCCGAGATGGCGGTGGTTATCCTCAAGGTAGACCAGATGCTAGTGGAGCCTCCTGCAAGCATGCCGACCTTCTTCCTAGGACAGGTGGAGTTAGGACTTCATTTTCCTATCCCCCCTTTCTTCATGAATATAGTCTCCTACTTTAATATACCTCTCCACCAGATGGTCTCTAATGCCTTCGCCCAAATTAGGGGGGGCGTATATTGTCTTCAAGCATTTTGACCCCCCCTGACGCCTCATCTTTTTCATTCCTTCTTTGTCCTGATCGGTTCTAGGGGAGTTTTCAGCTTCTCGGTCCGACCGAGCCATAAGTTTTTAGGAGGGTTTCCCTCTTCGCACTAAGGGTGGAAGGAGGTTTTTCTTCATCCAACTGCCTGCATTGCCCTTTAGTCCCCTTCGTTGGATAGAGGCTCTCCCTGATCCTCCTGCTTTAAGGGAATTTCTTCAGAGTTCTGCCTATCGGCATGCTAGGAATGTACTTGCTGGCATGGAGTTCATCGGCCCGGGACTGGTGCAGAGTGAGGAGCTTATGTTCTGGGCGGGTCTTAGCCCCAAAGTGACCCGAATCAGCTCCAACCTCGATATGTTTGTCTTTTTGATTAATGTATGTTAATTCTGACTGATGTTTCCTTGTTTGTCAATTGCAGAGGAAGTCATGTTCGTCAAGATGATGGACCGACTTATTAGATGGGAGGAGGCCAACAAGGCGGTGTTGAATCCTCCCCCGCCGTTCCTAAGGCACCACCTGTGCCCACCGAGTCCTTGGAGGGGGTTGCTGACTCGGTCCATGGGATGGCTTCGCCCGAGAGGGTGGAAACCACTGTTACATCCCCGTCGGTTGCGAGCCGAGGGTCTTCAGATCAACAGGTTGACCCTGTGGAGGACCATCCCCCTGGAGGTGGCCCACCCCCAATTGTTGTCCGTCCCGAGGGGGTTAGCGAGGGGTCTTCCCCTCCTATCACCCCTTCAGCAGTCCAACTCACTGGTCGACAGAAGAGGCGACTCCCCAAGGGTTTGGTTCCCAGACGAAAAAAACTATGCTCTGTGGGCCCCGACGCCCTCCCCTTTGTGCTCGAGGAGGCAGTCGCTCCTACCGAGGGGGGGAGTGTCTGTTCCTGCATCTTCTCCTGTCCCTTCGGCCGCCACTCCGGAGACAGTCGACACAGCTCCTAATTTTCCCCCGACCTACCCAGCCGAGGTCTCGAAGGGTAAGGAGGTATTGCGTGCCCAATACCGGATGAGACTAGATCGCCTAAAGAAGAAATTGGATGCAGCATTGGAGGCCTCCATGCAATCCTTCCCCCTAGTGCATTTGAAGGAGGTTCCCCCTGAGGGGGCCTTGTCTTAGGGGAGTTCTAGCTCCGAGGAGGGTGACTCCGGCCCCTCCAGCCGTCCCCCTGAAGCTCTTGTTGTTCAACGACTTCCTCCTCGCCGGGGTACACCGTCGACTGAAGGTAGGGTGCATGGACACATCCAGGTCCCCAGGAGGGGCACCAGTGCAAGTCTCGGCGCGACCGCTAACCACTCTTCGGGAGATCCTTCTGAAGGTATAGGTTATTGTTGCCTTGAATATTGTCTTGTATACTCTCTGATCCTTGATGCCATAACAGGCAGCCGAAGACTGCCTAACAGCCAGCCGAGGTTTGTAGTCCTGGCCTCGGGTTGAAGCTTTAATCCGCCTGGCCCTACGGGATGAAGTTACCGCCGATCACGAGCGCGAGGCTGGCCTGATGCAGGCAGAGGTCAGCAGTGCTCCCCGTGCGAAGGTAGAGCATCTGCTGGGCCTCGTGCAAGACAGGGAGATGGCCCGTCAAAATTCCCAGCACTGAGAACGCCTGGCTTCCGAGAAAGCTGTGGTCGTTACCCAGGAGCTGTTCCAGGTGACGCGGGAGAGCGACCAGCTTCAAATGAGAGAGAAGAAGTTGTCGGATGGCATCCGACTTATGGCCACCTCGACCGAGAGACTGAACGCGCATGTTCAGGATCAGGCGCAACAACTGGGTCGAAAGGAGTCCGCCCTTCTGATTGCAACTGATCGTGCGTCTGTCCTCGAGGATGACCTGGCATAGGCTCGATCGGAGGTCTGGGCCACATCAGATAGACTTAGAGAGGCTCTGGCCGATCATGATGAGATGTCAGCCGAGCGGGGACGGTTGAAGAGTGCCCTCGCAGCTGCGGAGGTTGAGCTCCACGACCTTCGGGTTGCTGAAGCTTCTCACTCCCAGGAGACTGAAGCAGACTTCAAAGCGAAGTTCTTGGAGTCGACTGAATTTCGTGCTATCATCGCCGACCAAGTAATGAAGCGCTTGTAGCAAGGCTTTCATGAGGCTATCGATCAGTTGAAGAAGGATTAGCTTCTACCTCCCCATGCCGATCCCTATTTGTGAGCGATTGCTGAGTTAGAGAGAGGCTCCCTCCCAAGGACCCGGAAATGTAGGACCGTATGTTTACCAGGGAGTTGGGCCCTGCTGTAACAATTTTGATTAACATAATCATTTTACTTTTCTATTTTGCGCACATTCTTAGACTCGATTCCACATGTGAAGTGTCTTTGCCGCTAAGCCTCAGGGAAATCAAAGGGGTAGAAGTTTTTCTTAAGGTCGATCCTGGGTACGAATCTCCCGCGATAACTCTGCGAGCCCCCAGCACTGGCCTGCATTTATTTCCCTATTGGGCCCCTTTCAATGTTTCCTCCTTTGAGTGGAGGGTGGTTCTCGAACTGTCGCCTCTATCCCATATGCAACGTTTTTGAATGGACTCATAAAGAATTGCGGGTTCCTAGGTGTGGTAAAGGCATGTTGATCGATGTGACGCTTTAGAGTTGACGTTCGTTGCTATTCCCGGGCCACGCCTGCATTAAATGAGCGGAGAGGCAGAAGTTACTATAAATTGGGAGAGAAGGATGTACTGTCTTCTATATTCATTCTGCCTTCATCCCTTTTTGCGGCGAGATGCCGGTGCCTTCTCCTCCACCCCTTTTTGTCGTCGGAGCCCTTGCGACCGTCGGAGAGGGTAGCGGAGATGCGGTAGTGTTTCCGGCCGGGGGGCCCAGCAAAGGTGGAACTTCGCGCCACACATTCTTTGCCAGGGAGCATGGCAGAGATGATGTCCGGGGTCTCGCTAAAGATCCTAGCGGAGATGGGACTCCAGGATTATACTAGGAGTCCAGAATAGACGTTATATGGACCGCCAAGGGGCATGGCGGAGATGACATGGTCAAATGGTTGCCTCCCCCTGGGCGGCTTTGTCTGCCTCCAGCGCTATCCTCTTCCGAATCCTCTTTTCCCCGAGTTTTGGGGATCAGATGGTGTTTGCAAGGGATGGTGAGGTAGTATCACCGGGAGGGGAGCTTCTTCTATTAAGACAATTCTTCTTTGCGTCTCCTCTTCCTCCTTCTGAACGTTGCCGCAAATTCATATTCGCTGGCAGAAATAGCCGGGGTCTTCAAATGGAGTCGTGCTACCCATGTGTTACCTCAGGCATCCTCGTCTGTTTCCAACCACTCGGAAGGAGTACCCAGAAGGTGGCCGAAGATTCAAGGATCACGTCGACGGACTCTCATCTGTTATCGACTGCTCGGATGGAGTACCCAGAAGGTGGCCAAAGATTCAAGGATCACATCGACGGGCTCCCGCGCACTGCCTATTTAGAAGACGGTTCCGAGCCCAGTGACCCTGCAGGAATAACATCGAAGAGAGGAAAGGCCCAAGTAGAAGAGCTCTTTCTCTCACAAGATATTCCGATTATATCTTGATAATTCTCTGAGATATTGACCCTCCATGTATTTTTCATATAAATAAAGTAAAATTTGTGTCCCCTCATGTATGTGTATGTCTATATTGCCTTAGTACTTTAATGTCTCACCTGTTTTTACTTTGGTCGGGTGAGCCCCCATACCATTGCTTGTGCAGCGCCTCCCTGTCCCGGGCTTTCGAGATATCGCTGGCAATCAAGGTTTGTGTCCATGGTGGAGTTTGTAGCAACCCAGACCAAGTCTGAGTACCCCGGGCATTGGCTGCACCGCTAGGTATTAGGGTTTTGGGTACTTGGTCCGGCGTGGCAACCCAGACCAAGCCTAAGTACCCCGGGCATTGGCTGCACTGTGAGGTATTAGGGTTTTGGGTACTTGGTCGGGCGTGGCAACCCAGACCAAGCCTAAGTATCCCGGGCATCGGCTGCACCGCGAGGTATTAGGGTTTTGGGTACTTGATCGGGCGTGACAACCCTACGAGATCAACACGAGCGTTAGGGGAACACGCCGGAGATTGTCCGGCGGAGCCCACTCCGACCCTCAAGTCAGTATATTGAGGGAGAGCAAAAGCAACAAGAAAGGAAATGTCTGTAAAGTTAAGAGAGTGTAACCCCCTTACCGTAGGGGTTGGGCTACCTTTTATACTGATGGCGGCAGACTTGGCGCATTCCCATGATCTGTGCCACGTCTCCATGACTCCTGCCACGTCCTCCCTCTCTTTCGGTGGTTACCGGATAGTCTTTGAAATGGTCTGTGCCGTTATCACGCTTCAACCAGTTGCGACATTTAAGGGTCTTGATGACTCCTTATGACGGGGATGTATATCCGTAGATCCGCAAAGAAGGGGGTAGCCTGTTGCTCGTTCCTGGGGCTCCGCCTCTCGAGGTGATCTCGGGGTCTTCTGGTTCGAGTGGGCGCTATAACTCCCATGGGGTTCTCGAGCCTCAGCCCCGGGGTGATCCCGGTAGGGGTCTCCTAGTTGACCCTCCGAGGCGTGCCCCCTGAAGGGGGGTCCTGAGTCCCGGAAAGGAGGGTCACTTCGACCCCGCGTGTCATGCCACGTAACTTCTTCATCCCACATGCCCACCACGAGCTATTCAACCCCATCAATTAGTATAGATTAATTTATATCATAAAAACCTAAATGTTGGATGCAAGTATTAAAAAATTTGAATTCAAAAATATAATCCTTCTTTCATTCACATATACTCAAACTCATTCGATTCAATATCAAAAATACTAGAGGAGAAAAGAGGTGGTGGCAGAGGGAGACATATCCTATTTGAAATACATTAATCTCTTATTTTATTAAAATATTTCAATATTACTATTTCACCTGATTTATCATTATTATAATATTTTAGATATATAATCATTTAATTTAATGACTATTTTTTCTAACCATTCAAAAATAAATAACAAATAAAATTGAAAGTAAACAAATAACATACTTGACTAGCAAATAAAAATATAAAAACATGAAAAATTAATACTATATATTTTTCTAACACTTGAATCCGTAATCAGAAAAGATAAAGTAAGAAAATTTTACCTCAATTAAAAAGTATTCGTTGTGGCCAATGGAGTATTGGTGAAGCGACGACGACAACACTAGCCATAAACAATGACAGCGTTGACAGCAATAGCATGTGGCGACATCGATATGGGTAGTGGTAGTAGCGACATATAGTAGATGATTTTGAGGATAAAATTAGGATTAGAAAAAAAATTAAGAAGGGAATTAAAGGAGAAAGAAAAATACATAAGAAAAATTAAATAAGAGATAAGAAAATTAAAACATGGAGAGAGATGGAAAAAAAACGAATTACGACCGACAGAGGGGAAAAAGGAAAAATATAGAAATAAATAACATGAGAGCTTTTTCGTTGGACATTTTAAGAAAAACACACATAAGAATTACGACCGACAGAGGGGAAAAGGAAAAATATAGAAAAAAATAAGGGTAAATTTTTCTAAACTCCCCACTTACCAAGTCAACTTTGCATGCAATCCCTACCCAAATATTTCTTTGCATGCAGTCCCTGATGTGATGTTTGGTGAGTATTATTTGAAGAAAATTGAGTATAAAAGTTGGAAAACTGAGTATGGCAGTTTGCATCCACCCCATCAATAACCCTGTACTCAATTTTCACTCTTTTATACTCAAGTTTCATTCTTTTATACTCAGTTTTCACTGATGTATACTCAGTTTTCACCCTTTTATACTCAGTTTCATCAGGGAGCAAAAACAAACAAAAACTTGTGTGGGGAGTGAATGCAAAGTTTCACTCCCCATTAGGGATTTAAAGCAACTTTACCGAAAAAATAACATGAGAGCTTTTTCGTTGGACATTTTAAGAAAAACACACATAAAGTTTTAAATTATATGATTAAATCTTTTTTTATTTTTTTCTAATATGTTTTTTTGAATAATGATTGAGAGAGTGAAAATGAGAGAGTGAAAACTATAGTGAATGACGTGACACCTTGCATGCACGATCTTCGACGGGTTCACCGTGCCTCCTAGGGTATAGTTTGATTCGGGGCGACGGTCGAAGGCTGCCGATGATGTCCAAGCGATAATCGGACGTGTGCATGTAAAGTGTCATGTCATGCCACATCATTTACTATGATTTTTACCCTCCCATTTTCACTCTCCCTATCATTACTGATGTTTTTTCCCCATAGTTTGGGGGTGCGATCGCACCCCCAAAGCACCATGTAGCTACGCCATTGAGTATAAGTGTTTATATACACATAACATCACACACGTTAATCATCAGATATTATCATCTTGGGATCTGGGATTAAAATCTAACAACGTTAATGTGTCAGCCCTCCCCAAGTACTAACCACAATATCCAGGTTCGTTTGTGTTGATTTTAAGATGGGTTAGCGGGATATTAATGCGTTCAAATCATCTTTTATTACATTGTATACACATTATAATATTAGTCAAATAAATTTTATTTATACTATATATATATATATATATATATATATATATAATTTTTGATAAATTATAATTCTTATAACCAAAGGATTTAATCGGACTCAGTTTTTCGCCTCGGTGACTAACCGTGAATCATCTTCCAAGTTCCACCTACGGTGTGTTATAGTTTCTTCACCATAAGAAAGCGATATGATTCGCGTTAATATTTCTCATGAACACGCAACTCCATCCGTTGAAGTAAGCAATGGTGTCATACAATAACCACTAGAAGTAAAGACAAAAACAGAGCTTCTCATCATCTCTCCCCTTTACCTTTGTCTCCCTCAGAATATATAAAATCAATGTGCTGTTTTCAGCATTTTGACTTTTTCCTGACATTGTTAACTCAAAAACTATCTTTGTTTCTTCTATTGTCATTTTTGTCTCCTTGGTCGTGTCACTTTGTCGAAGCCGGAATCAAGTTTTTTGCTTTCTTTTCTTTTTTCAACTTTGTCATTACATATCTTGGTCATCCATTTCTTCTAGCCACGAGTAGTTAGAGGGATCGATGCGGTGCATCTGCTAATAAATTAATGTTTGCAGAGAAGGGCAGGGCAGGGCAGGGCAGGGCAGAAGATGGCAGCTAACCATAGACTGTTGCATGGCCTCTCCATCTCTTCCACACTCGTTCTTCTGGTTCTGTTCTGCTATTCTCAGGCTGGCGTCTCAGGACTCAACACCATCACGCATCTTCCAGGATTTGAGGGGCCTCTTCCTTTCTCTTTGGAAACAGGGTCACTTCTCTTCTTCGCTATCTTAATTCCTTTTCTTTCTGATCTTTTTACTGTTTTTCTTAACATCAAGCATGCTGATCCCTGAATAGATATTTAGATAAAGTTGCTGAATTTCTCATCGAGATATATACACAGCAATTTGTATTGTCGCCTACTTTACAAATATAACGAATTCTATATCAAGATGAATATAGCGGTTGAATCTTTGTTTTAGAGTGAAGAGATAAATCCATTCTTCTCGGATTTTCTTAATGTCAGAGATGTGAATGGAATAAGAGGTGAAATCGGAAAGGAAGAAAGAGATTTCCTTGTCAATGATACTGTAGTAGGTACGAATCCAGAAATTAAAGAAAGACTTTGGTTGAACTTTGAGTGTAAAAAAAATAAATTAAGTAACAAAATAAAATAATTAATTATTTTTAATGTTAAATTATTGACTATAAAATATTTATGTAATTTTTTAAATTGGATTAGAGTCCAAGACCTATATTATGTGCTGAAATGAATTGAAGATTTTTTTTCTTAATATATAATACATTGACACCTACTCTATTTCACACGTAATAAAATTTATTTATTTTAATATATATAATTAATTTTACTTATTAAATCCTTCTTTTTTTTTAATATTCTACCCTTGGTTAAGATAAGTTGATATTTTTTACTTATATTTCGTATTATAAAAAAATTATTTTTGATAAATTTAATTGAAATTGATCAAATTATAATATATGATTATCTCAAAGATTAATTTATTTATATATTAGAATATCTGAAAATAAAATTTTCCATTAATATAATAAAAATATATAATAATAAAAAAAGGAAAATAACTTTTTAGTAATGAAAGTGTTTGAATTAAAAATAATAATAATTACGTACTTAAAACAAAAACAATAATAATAATAATACTCTATTAAATTTAAAAAATATATGTCTAATTGACAACTTTATTTAGAGATAATTAATATAGAATCTTTCTCATTCATCATTTGACAAGGGATATATGAATGCCAAAAATCTTCTATATATGACAAGATTTTGTTCGATGCAAAAGTAGAAGTAAATAATTTAACATGCAAAAATATTTTTTAGGCTGGGCTAAAGCCCAGGATTAGCATAAGGTATCTCTGTCTCTTGACTTTAGTCTCACATTAAAAATTTCATAGTTAGTTGGTTAGTTTATATACATGTATAATGTGAATAAATATATAGAGAAATGTTCTCTATCATGTGTGGGTACATAGGAGATACAAATTCATTGCCTAGATTTGTACTGAACTATATTAACTCGTGTACAACCACAACCTATGCATGTAGAATGTCAACCTATTCTAACAAAAGAATGGTGTGTAAAGATCATAGAATGATCTTTATTTCAGTCATTAACTATCGCATGTAGTTGAATCTTTATTTCAGTCATTAACTATCGCATGTAGTTGAACTCCTTTATAAGGAGGAGGTCATTGTTAGGACATGTCGAGAGCAACAGGGAGGAGGAGGAGGAGGAGGAGGAGGGGGAGGGGGAGGGGGGGGGTGAATAACTCACTTTTCCTTATTAAAGATTTGTCACGATAGAAGACTTCAAGCAATCGCTAATACATTCATTTACTTGATATCTACTTCCTTGAGATGACTAATCCAAGGATCCACACTATATACACAGTTCCACTATGAACACACTCCTTCTCGAAAATAATCCAGAGGCAAAGAAGCCTCGTACAAGCTTGAATACAAGAAATACAAGAAGAATATGAGGCAAGACACAAATGAAATCGAAAATGATGTACAATAATGAACTCCTACTTATCTTGCTTGAATTAGCCTCTTGATGCCCCCGGGGCTATAGTGCAAGGGAAGGGTTACTAGTTATCATCTTAGGCATCCACGATTTGATCCCTAGCTATGACGTATTTTGTAGAAATTTTTTCTCCAAATGAGGCACGAACCCTGGGATATTAGGTTTTTGGACTGCCCATGGCGAGCACTTCCCAATTTACCTTGGCGACCCGATGAAAAACTTTCGTGGGGTTGGGCCGATCACCCGAGGTTCGAAATTACCCAACTTCGTTTATCGTTTTTTTGAATTAGCATCTTGATGCTTGGAAAGTATAACAACACTTTTCTTCCAACCTCCCAAGTATAGTGTGAAGTTGTCGTTCGAGCTCTGCTTTCAACCTGTATGAAAAACCCTTTTCTAGGGCTTACCTGATGCCCCTAATTGATTCAACCTTCTCTCAATCAATTACCACGTCAGATTTAATCGTTTAACTACTCTTTTTCAAATTCTAGTTAATTACCATCTTAATCGATTGACCAATCGATTAAGCACCTTACTGTGTTCTTTCCAAAATAACCTTAATCGATTACCCAATCACTTAAAGCATCTTGAATCTATCACCTGATCAATTAAGGCAACTTTGTCTTTACTACAAAACTCTCCCAATCTATCACCTAATGGATTGGAATTTCCCTTAATCGATTCCCCAATCAATTAAGGGTCTTTTAGTTTCGTGAGAAACAATCCTCAATCGATGATCGATTGGGTTTGGATCAATTGATCGATTGCCCAGACGCTAACTTGTCTAATCCAAGTCTAGTGTTCTTTTTGCTCAACTTTTGGTCAATGATGATTTGTTAAGATTTTTCGTTACCTAATTTCTAACTAGGACTCTTCTCACGCCAAGTGTTTAGCTCCCAGCTAACACTCCTTGGACTACTACCTAATTCCCAACTAGGTCTGTTTAGTTCCACTAGGACTTTTCTTTGCCTAACCGCAGTTAGGTCTAGTCTTTTGGTATACTTCCACCTTGCCAACATGTAGTCCACCTAGATCCACTTGGACTTTGCCTAGTTCCCAGTTAGATCTATCTAGTCCCACTAGAACTTCTCTTGTCTAACCACAGTTAAGTCTTCACTAGTCAAGTTTCCGATTAACCTTGACTCACTTGACTTGTCTCATACTTAACTCGAGCTTAGTCAAACTGGTTAAACGTGACCACTTGACTTGTCTCACACATTTTTTCAACATTATTGTCAAACATTGAAACTTAAGCTCGAGTTAACTCGAGCTTAGTCAAACTGGTCAACCTTGACTTGAGGACAATTGCTCCAACAGTCATGAGCAGAGTAGAAAGAGACGAAGTAATAGAAATTCTTCCACTTTTGTTTCCCAATTTTCCTTCTATCGTGCACACGCTTAGCAGATTCACCCGTGATAACAATCAAGTACATTCTCAATTCACCGTGATTTACAAGTGGTCAGAGTTTTTTATTAATACATCTATTACAATGAGTAAAAAGATCGAAACTCAAGCTCGAGTCAACTCGGGCTTAGTCAAATTGATCAACCTTGACTTGAGGATAATTGCACCAACAATCATGAGCAAAGTAGAGAGAGATAAAGTAATAGAAATTCTTCCACCTTCGTTCCTCAGTTTTTCCTCTATATCATGCACACGCTTAGTAGATTCATCCGTGATAGCAATCAAGTACATTCTCAATTTGTCGTGATTTACCAGTGGTTAGAGATTTTTATTAATACATCTATTATAATGAGTAAAAAGAATAAGTATTCAAATTGGCAAACTGTTGGTTAATCCACTTGAGTAAATTTGCCTCGACTGATCATTCAATACGCACGAGTCATGCTCACACACGAGTTAACATATTTTACCTACACACCATACTTGAGAAAAAGTCCCTCCTTATGTATTTATTTACATTATATATGCATATGCAATAATATAAACTAACCAACTAATTTTGAAACTTTCAATATGGGATTAAAATCTCACTCACAATAAAATCTTCTTCTTTCTTTCCATTCACATCTCTAACCATTGATTGTTCAATGACTATATTTTTCTAATCAATTGATGGGTGGCTATTCCAATCAACTAGAGGTGATCAAAATAGATACATCAGGAATCTTTTATCATATATAAACTTTGGGAGAGCTTTGAGCCTCATGCATAGGGTTGCATGGAAAAAATATATATATATACCCTTGTAATATTGTGTTAACAGCGGCCAGATATTTTTAAGGGCTTGTATAAGGTTAAAGGCTTAAAGTGAAGATCTTGATATTCCCTATTAACTTTTATTTTATTTTGGAGGAATGATTTATTTGTAAACATCTAGAGTGTAAAGAGTTTTCCTACTTAATTATCCCTGTGAATTGGGTAGTTCCTGATTCGGTTGGAGTCTCCATCAATCTTAGTGTGTATGAGATTGCAATTAAGGACTAACTCAACCTCACCCATCTAATCCTAACAAGCGGTGTTAGATCTAGTGGTCTAACTGAAAGGACTAACCACATTAGAGCATGGTCGACATCCATGTCTCACCTCTAGATTTGATGTGGTAAATTTTGATTTTTGAAAGATAAGAATAGAGTATTTCTTCAAAATGTATTTTGATGTATTTATGGTAATGAGGAAAGGCTTCAAAGGTTCAATAAGTAGGGAAAAGTACTCTTCAAGAAGAAATAGAGGATAAATGAAGACATTGAAAGGTTTAAAGTAAATGTATTGCCTTATAAAATTTTGAGTAAGGTCAGAGAGAGAGAGAGAGAGTGCGCGGATGCAAAGTATATATGTAGAACAACTGAAAGGTTGTCAACCTTCATGAATGTCTTTGAAAGAGCAAAAAAAGAAGTGAATTAATAGAGGATAAAGGATAACAAGATGTCGAAGAGGTTCAAAGTCATGAATTTGAGGAGCCACAAGTTGAACTAAAAGAAGATGAAGATCATGAATTCATCATGGATATAATGGTGAGTAGTAAACATGAGAGACCATCTTAATCTATTCAATTGCTACAATCCCAACAAGGTCACATAAACAAAGTGAGTCATGGATTCAAGGAGCACAAAGCCATCAACTCCCCTTCTCGTGGCATCAATTGCTCTAGCGATCAACTGATCTGCTTATTGTTGGACTTGCCATTAATCGACTCATCTACTTTAATCGTTATCTAATCCAATAGTTGTGACTTGTTGACAGTACCTTATTGTAGCATCAGTCAATTGATTTATACCATTAGTTGATTAGTCTTCATCAACTGGGACTATTTCCTTTAGATCATGATTGATTCTGGTGTAAATTGCTTCATTCTTTGTTCATCACTAAATTGATCAATAAAGAGCTTCATTCCTTCTTGTTTCTAAGTTGACTCCGACACACCACCAATCGATTGGTTCACACTTTCTAGTTGATTGTTTACTAAAGAAGTCATTTCCTATTATTTCTTGAATTGACTCAGCCACAAGTTGATTGGTCAACATTTTCAAATGATGATGTTGATTATGACCCTTGACAGAGTCCTCCTAGATTGAAAACTACCCTCACCCAATACATTTGTCTTCGACTCTTATCTCACCATGTAGTAGTCTTCCACCACATGACTATCTCCTATCGAGCTTGTCGTCCCTCGGATGCACAAGGCTCTCGGCTCTCTTCTTAAGTTATCCTTCTTGTTCTTCTTACATAGTTCACCTGCAATAATCTCTCTCAAATGCATCAAGCTCTCGGCTCCCTTTTTATATCATCCTTCACTCTCTATTTATGTACTTGGATTCCCAAGTATAGTTACATCCCGATACTCCTCGCTCTATAATCCCTCAAGTGCCCCATTTTACGTTTCTCTTATCTCCACCTACCCGAGGCACTAGGTGGCCATGACCAATCATCTCTATATGTGTATTTACAGAGCCTTCCACACTTAAATACATATATCAAATTCAAACACAAGGTCTAACTTAAACCCTTTGGTCAAATATCAAAATCCATGATTACACCAACCACTCGGGGGACATTTGCACCAAACACATATGTGAAAAAAAGTCAAATAGTGAATCTCAAGTTAGGAGCAAGAAAGGTCTACAATTGGGTAATTAATTCAAATCTTAACTCTATTTTGCATGTCCTAGTAGATGATCTTATGTTGCAAATAGAGGGGTCAAACAAAAAAAACTAAAGACTTAGAATTTGAAAATAGGAAATTTTAGGCCAAGGTTAGCTCATCTCATATGCAAGGTTGGCATGAGATACCTATGGTTAGGGATGGTAAATTTAAGCATCAAACTTTAAGACTAAAGCTTGATGATATGAGTGTTGGATCATGAAGAGACACTAGAGGGGAGTAAATAGGCTCTCTTTTGCTCAATTTCTCACGTTTGCTAGTTACCAACACTATTAGTTTTGTAAATAATAACAATAAATAAAACAAAATGAATAGCAAAACAAAGACAAGTGATGTAATGTAGCTCACCACATTGATAACCTCTGATAGGAGCTTTAGAGTAAACTTGTGATAGCTGCGGTGACTACTGTTGTTGCCGTGAAGAGCGAGAATTCTGAGGGCGAGTTGGCCGACCGTTTTGGTCGCTTCTCCCCACTGGTTTCCAATTTTGTTGCTTTTTCACCGCCAGTGCACGCTGGTAGGCCTCCAAAATCGTTAATAATGAATTAAGACTGAGGATATTTTGCAAGGTCATGCGCAACCCCCTAAGTATCGTGCCACCATCTGCTCCTCCGTCTCGAACAATTCATTTCGGGCAATCAACTAGAAGAATTCCTTTGTGTCGATCGATCTTGCGCCCTGTCTCAATAAGTGAAGTCGCTAGAACAAGGTTTAGGTGTAGCCGAAAGGAAGTGTTCCCTTATATTCTTCTTCATATCCTCCCAATCGGTTATTTGGGGTTTGCCCTGTTTGTCCCGTGAGCGCCGCATCTGCTCCCACCAAGCCGATGCTGGTCCCTTGAGTCCGATGGTAATCAACTTGAGCTTCATTTGATTCGGCACTTGCATATAGCCGAAAATATACTTCACTTAATTGATCCAATCAATGAAGCCCTCTACTTGCAACAAACAAAAAATTCAAGTAGTTCAACACAAAAACTGAGGTCACCATAGGGCTCCTCACGACCACGGTGCTCCTGGTATGAAGCATGTTGGTGAAAAGGGTTCTCAAAAGAAGACTCAAATCTAAGATCCGATATCTCATGAACTGAGAGCTTATAAGCCTTAATAATTTGCGTCGCCTCAGCTAGACATTGGGTTAAGTCTGCAACTTGTCTCTGTAAATCTTCCATCACCATTATGTCATGAACGCTACAACCACGGTGCAAGACTTCCTCTTCTAGAACCCGCTTGTTGTTGCAATCGCTAGCACAACCACAACGACCGTCTCATATAGTTAAACATAAATTTATATAAACTCTAGACCTTAAGATGAAGAAAAGAAATAAATCCTGATATATGAACCTCAATTCCAATCTTGTAGAGAAAGAGAAAATATCTTCCCAAAAAATAAAATCTCTTGATAGAAATTAAAATTAATAAAATAGGACGCTAATTTAGACAAACTATGACTCATAAATACAAGAAATAAAAAATTATCCTAAATACTATAAAAACAAAAATTACAAAAATAGTAATAAAACCTTCAGAGACTCGGATGAGGGCTAAATAATGGAATTTAGATATGAAAGTTGGCAGTTACAAGTTCCCCAATAATAAATATAGATTTTTGAAATATACAGCGTGACAACTAACAGGGCCTGATTTCAAGTCCTGAATCTCAAGTCAAAAGTAATGTCCCTTTGAAATTGGGGTCATGTTGGGTTCATCCTGCATCACTATGTCTGACTCAATGATTTAACACATTTTTATGTCATTATTTTTGAGAAAATATTTTGTAAAGAACTGTAACTACCAGTTATTCATAATTGTTGTTTGTTTGTGTTTTATTCTCAGGTATGTGAACGTGGATGAGGCTAATGATGTGCAACTATTCTACTACTTCATCCAATCTGAGAGAAATCCAAAAATTGATCCTCTAATAGTTTGGATAACAGGAGGTCCAGGATGTTCAGCTCTGTCAGGATTATTGTTTGAGATAGGTAATCAATTACTACTACTTTCATTTACTCCTATTTATATAACGGATAGCTTTTAAATTTAACATTACTTTTCGTTGTCAAAATTAAGGATTTACTTTCTCCAACATGAATAATGTCAAAGAACAATTAGATGCTAAATCAATTCAAGGACAATTAAATCTATCCTGACTAATGCTCAGAAGTTTGAGTTAAATGGAATACAACTTGTCAATAACTTAACATAGAATCACTGGAGTTCTTGATTGTTCTTGTTAGTAGGAGTTCTAGAGCCAATTATATGATGATTGACTAGGGACTTTTGTATCATATTCTATCATTAATAAAGGCAAAGTTTGGTTATTATACTTATTTTATATTTACGCTAAATAACTAAGTATAATAATGTCCTTGTGTAGTAGGTTTTTATCTACATCATATCGATTGGTTGAATCGATAGTGAGATGATGTAGAGAACACTACACAAATCATTCCTAATCAAGCAATTAATATTCAAGGACAATGTTAATGCATGAAGACTAGCATGTAGGTCAATTGATGACTTGAGCTCACAAGTCATGGATATATGATATCAAGTTGACACATGAGTATACATTAGAGAATGTGTATTGAATTGACTCACCATGAGAAAATTTCATAGATTGTTATATGAGTATCATAAACTTTCTCATGTGACTATTAGCAAAAATAGTCCTTAGACTTGAAGTCACTATGGTTACCTACATAAGGAGTTATGTACTTTGGTATCATCAAACGTCACCCGTAACAGGGTAGAATATAAAGGCGATCACTGAGTATGTAATGAATTATGTGGAGGGATGTGAGTGATATAGATGAAATCTATCCCTCCCATATGATGAGAGTGATATCTGTGGGTCCCTTGATCAAGTAGGACTACTAAAATACATGACCATACTCAAATGAGTTAGTATGAGATATTGAGCTCATTGGTTTGAGTGAATCTACTCGAAGATCAAGAAGCACAAAGATTGATCGAGGATACACGGTCTATGCCTCATTGGTCAATCTAGATATCGAGGATAGAAGACAAGGTCATAAATTGTGATAGTTGTTAGGACCTTTCCGTTTGCTAGAGGGGGTGAATATCAACTTTTCGATCTTGTCTTCCTACAAATGTTAGTGCGCAAGCAAAATAACAAAAACTAAAACTAACAACTAAGAAAGACACACCGATTTACGTGGTTCGGAGATGAAACTCCTACTCCACGACTACCTGTAAGGTGGACGATCCCGATCCTTCGGTGAATGATTCCCCGGAACACCTCCGGCTATCTCTTGTCGTTCCTTGTGGGTGGAGAAACCTCGCCACAACCCTTTGACATGACCTGAGCTCTTGTAGGCTACTAACAGGCTCTAACCAAGCTTGTTTCGCCAAAGAAAAGTAGCCAGACACGAGCTCTCTTAAATAGAGCTCGATCCTGATTTGACCGTTACCAGTCGACTACCCCAGGGGCAGTCGACTGGTCTTCATGAATTCAAAGGTCACTGCCTTGACAATTCGCATTCTGGTCACCAGTCGACTGCCTAGTCGACTGCATCAGTCGACTAGTCCTTTACCAGTCGACTGCCCAGCCCCTCGGATGCATGCAAGTCCACGACTTATCTCCCATGCCATCCTTCACCGGACCCGAAGACGTCCAACTAAGTCAATGTGTATCCTATGAATTCAAAGGTCACACTGCCTTGACAATTCGCATTCTGGTCACCAGTCGACTGCCTAGTCGACTGCATTAGTCGACTAGTCCTTTACCAGTCGACTGCCCAGCCCCTCGGATGCATGCAAGTCCACGACTTGTCTCCCATGCCATCCTTCACCGGACCCGAAGACGTCCAACTAAGTCAATGTGTATCCTGCAAACCTGCACACTCACATACATATATTAGATCAACATGAAACCCTAACTTAAGCATATTGACACACACATCAAAACCTATGATCTACCCGATCACACTTGGGCCGATTGTACCAACAATCTCCCCCTTTTTTTATGTGTGGCAATATGTTTAAGTTAGGTGCAAAAACAATAATAACAATTGAAAATTAAAGACATAGTAAGTAACATAAACATGCATTCTCCCCTTTAACCTATGCCCTCCACATAATTTTCAATTTTTCATAACCACAAGTTAAGTTACACACTAACTTCACAAGTTAAGTTAAAACCTAACTTAAAACCACACGTTCTCCCCCTTTGACACCATCAAAAAGATTGCCCCAAGCAACCTCAACCCTAGTATCAATGAGAACACCTTTCTATTTCTGAAAACCACCGGAAATCAGAAAACAACAGTACTAGTCGACTGCCCAGTTCCCAGTCGACTAGTGTCTGCAAACCACAAACTTACAGAAAGATCAGTCGACTACCCCAAGGGCAATCGACTGATACACAGAAACCTGAATTTCCAACCGAAATTCAGAAACCCCTAATAAATTCCACAAAATTCGAAAAATTCTGAAATTTTGCAAGCATATTTCATATGATGTATTCTATCATAGAAAAATATAGTTTCGTGAAAATACCAAATATGCTTGACTTTTGGACAAATATTCCAATTCACCCATTTTGTATTAATCTTCCCTCCTAGATTTGAAACCAAATGCTTTCCAAGTCTATCATATACCATTTAAAACATAAAATGTTTCCAAACCTCCCGCCTTTTTGTCATATAGATCCCCAAGATAAAACACGTAATAAAAGCTCCCCCTTCTTACTATAAACCCTTGATAAAAGACATATATATGAAAATTTTGTTATAACCATAACAAAATAATAACATTTCATATCAAGTCATGAATTGACAGTTCAGATAAGCAATACTAAAACATAAATAAGTACTACAAGGGTCATAGCCCCGAAATCCTCAAATAATATAATATGAAATAAAGTGTTTGAGAGATAATAAAAATGCCTAAGCTCAATACACTCTCAACACTATCACCACCACATCAAGCTGAGCCTACATGTCATCGCCTGGAGGAGGAGGAGGAGGGGCCTGATACATGAGGTTCCAGTGCTGTATCATCTCATACATCTCATCCTGGCGCTACTAGAACCTCTGAAAGTCGCCTCTGAGACCCTCCTGGTGCTGCTAAAAAGTCTGAAAATACTCCCTGAGTCCATGAACCTCTGCCTCTAATCGGGAGAATCGCTCCTCTGTGATCCCAGCAGGAGCAGCAGTAGGAGCAACCTCCTCATCATCGTCAAAGCTGGAAGAATCAGGGCGACGTCGCCAGACCATCACCCCCTACTGCCTCTCAATATCAGCCAAGGAAAGCTGTCTAGAGCCTATCTGGTCATAGTCTTTTGACAGACGATGCAACTGACCTCTAACGACACTAATACCTTTAGATTTAAAGAATTTGGTCAAAATATGACCAATTGACATGTAGATTTTCCTATTGACATCATGCGAAAAATGTATAATGGATGCAAATACATGCAAAGCAATGTCAATATCTATCCTCCTCTTTAATGCATACATCATCACCAAGTGAGGTAACCGAATCTTCGACCGTCCCTTGGTGACAATGGGTAGAATACAATCTAGGACAACTTTATACAATATGTTGCTAACTAGACTCATGCACTTAGCTTCAAAGATACGTTGTAGATGAGGTCGAGGGTTTTCAAAATAATGACGATAGATTTGATCAATGGTTACATTAGGGAGAGTCAAAGGCTCAATGACTTTGGGAAAACATGTAAATGGGTTTTTAGAAACCCGACACCCTAGAAATGATCCTAATACTGCAGGTGAAAAAGGAATGGTAACTCACTGCACCATGGACTCATACGTCCCATCATCGAGACTACTACATGTAAGGTTTGCATAAAATTCCTTGCATAGGTCAATGTTGACAAAATGCAGACAGTAAACAAGTTTCTCTAAGCCAAAATGGGTGATTATCTCAACAATGTACGGAGTATTCTCTTGAAAATACGCTTGGTTGAGATATTTACAGTTCATTAACACAAAGTCAGCATTTGCAAATCTATGTCGGCAGACCTCGGATCGGAACCGAGGAGCCTCAAGATTTACGGGATGTTGCTGGGATGATCCCTCACCCATCCTTCTCTTTTGTGCAACCCTAGAATGCAATTACCCCATGCATGTCCCATGAATGACCCAATCAAAAAGAAAAACAAGGAAAACCATGCAAAATGGAGAGAGTTAGTTATGAATCATGAATTAACTAGAAAAAGTAAAGCAAATAATTCGTTACCTTTTCCCCAATCGTTGCATGATGAATAAGGATCACGGTTGACCAAAAAAATGATGCTTTTCTTGCCTTAGACTCGGATCAAGGGTGAAAGAAAGCTAGGAATATGATTTCAGGACTTGAGGAAGGTTTAGATCAGTTGGGGAGGTTGAGAGAGAAGAGTAGTCGCAAGGGGCGGCGCTGAAACCCTAGGTTCGACCGCCCCCCGCGCGGGGTTTTCTTTTAAAAACTCGCAGCATCAGTCGACTGCCCTAGGGTCAGTCGATTGATAAACTGAATAGAAAGATCAGTCGACTGCCTCAGGGGCAGTTGACTGCTGTATTGAATATCCTAGTTTCTGATTTAAACTGGATCAGTCAACTGACTCTGCATCAGTTGGCTGATACTCTACAATTTCAGTATTTCAGACCTAGTTTCAGAAACGCATAACTAATTCTACAAATTTCCAAAAATTTCAAAATTTCGCGGAGAGATTTGTGATACCCATGTCTACTTGGGAAACATATATTTAAAATCACATCTATCACCAATCCCAAGATTGACATAAAACTCAAAACTATCTAAATGGTTCAATTGAACCTTGACCTAAAGTCCTAGTTTTGATCTCTCCTTGATGTATCTTCTTATCCTTATTCTTAATGCATCCTTAGCATTGATTTGTATGACATTCACACATTGAAAACCAATTTGCATGCAATATAGCTCTATTGTCATGTTTTTGCATGATCCCTTACTTTTAATGTGCCAAATCCCTAGGATTAAGACTCAAATATGTCTCCAAATCTTTGGCACATCCCACAATTCATCTAGTCCTTTTGAAGAACCCCTCTTGAGATCCATTGACCATGGATCCCAACTTGACTCCTAAAGCTCCCCCTTGGGCTCTTAGCCTTAGGCACCTCCCTAGGTGACTCATCTATAATGGCAAGGCCACACATGTGTATCTTCGGTACTTCGTGACCTACAACCCTAACTTTCTTAACTCTATACACCTTGTCCTTGATTAAACTCTTCTTTTCTCCTTTAAATATTGGCTTCCCCTTGCCATTCTTGACCTTCCCTTTGCTATAGTCATATGACATCCTTGCATATGACTTTTCCATAGTATGTGCTCTAATAGGTCGGTATCCTAGGTCCGGTTTATCATTGTCGGGATTTTGACTACCCGACACCATGCCTAAACCCTTAGATCCACTAGTGAATCTTTCTAGGGGTTTCTCCAATTTATCAAGCCTTGCACTCAAGGCTTGATTTTTTCTCTCTAGGTTCCTAACCTTAGTATCACCATGTCCATTTTGAACATTTCTAGATGTACCCATTTTTCTAGGTATGTGTCTCTCTTTCTTTAGATTAATGCCTTGATCCTTAGGTCTAAAAATCCTAGGTTTATCATGATGCATAAATTCCTTAGAGTTTTGAGATACAATATTAATCCTACTTTTATCACAATATCTAAAACCAAAATTATGCATAGGTAAATAATTTTCATTACTTCTAACATTCATGGAGGAATTTGAAAAATGCTTAAAGTTAGGGATTACCTCCCTTACCCTTGTAGCTCCCCTTTGATATGAGCTTTTCTTCTTCTCCTTCTTCTCCCACTTCCTCAAATGCTCCAATTTCTTGAATTCTCCTTTCCTTGAGCATTTGGTGTGGTAGTGTCCTAGCTCACCACATGTATAACACCTAATGTGTTTTTTCTCCTTCTTTTCCCTACACCCCATGTTAGAGTTTAAATGAATGGACTTGGGTTTAGGGTTTATCTCCTTTTTACCTAATGATCACTTGTCCTTGTAGTGTCCCTCTTTGTTGCATCCAAACCAAATGATGTGGTCTTTAAACTTTGCTTTGGTGGAGGTAGATGCTTCTTCTTGCTCTGGTATTGAAGGTGGTCTCTCCTCCCCCTCAATCCTTGAAGTGGAAACCTCTTCTTCTTCCCTTGATGAAGTGAATGATCTTTCACTTCCTTGTGTCACTTCACTTGAGGAGATGGATGCCTCTTTTTCTTCTTCGTCGGATGTTGAGCTTCTTTCTTCATCCGATTGGTCCTTTTTCTCTTCTTGGACCATTGAACTCATTTCCTTGGGCTCTTCCACTACTTGAGCTTGTGTAGGGTTTTCATGAAATTCTAACATCTTGCCCCATAATTCATGTGCATTTTTGTATTCACCTACACCACTAATTACATCATTAGGCAAAACACTAAGTAATATTAAAATTACCTTCTCGTTTGCCTTTGATTGAGTTTGTTGCTCTTTATTCCAATATCTTGGTCGGAGCTTTTTCCTTAGAACTTCGAATGACTCTTCTAGTGCGATCATGCAATCCCAATTCATGCCAAACCAAGTCTTTGTCCGCATCCTCCAATAGTCAAAATTCTCATGATCGTAGAGAGGTGGGACATTGATGTCATCCCCCAATTTTTTTTTCAATCGCCATTTCCTCTAGCTTCTTGCTCTCTCAACGGTTAGTCCGTAGATGAGCGAACCTTGTTCTGATACCAATTGTTAGGACCTTTCCATTTGCTAGAGGGGGGGGGTGAATAGCAACTTTTCAATCTTGTCTTCCTACAAATATTAGTGCGCAAGCGGAATAACAAAAACTAACAACTAACAACTAAGAAAGACACACTGATTTACGTGGTTCGGAGATGAAACTCTTACTCCACGGCTATCCGTAAGGTGGACAATCCCGATCCTTCGGTGGCTGATTCCCTGGAACACCTCCGGCTATCTCTTGTCGCTCCTTGTGGGTGGAGAAACCTCGCCACAACCCTTTGACACGACCTGAGCACTTGTAGGCTACTAACAGGCTCTAACCAAACTTGTTTCACCAAAGAAAAGTAGCCAAACTCGAACTCTCTTAAATAGAGCTCGATCCTGATTAGACCGTTACCAGTCGACTGCCCCAGGGGCATTCGACTGGTTTTCGCGAATTCAAAGGTCACTGCCTTGACGATTCGCATTTTGGTCACCAGTCGACTGCATCAGTCGACTGGTCCTTTACCAATCGACTGATTTCTCTGTGCTCTACCTCAATCGACTAGTAATGGACCAGTCGACTGCCACCTAGGGTTTCCCTTCCCGAGTACAATTCTCTCAGCACTCGAGCCCTAGGATTCCCTTCCTGAGTACAGTTCTCTCAGCACTCGAATCCTCACGACTCAGTTAACTCTTCATTCAGCAGCCTCGACCTGTTGCTTTCAAGTCCTCTTCGACTTTGACTCTCGTCCCTCGGATATATGCAAGCCCGCGGCTTGTCTCCCATGCCACCCTTCACGTATGCCTCGAAGTCCGCTTCTCTCAGCTCATCGTCCCTGCTCCAGCAGCCTCGATCTGTTGCCTTCAAGCCCTCTTCAACTTTGGCTCTCGTCCCTCGAATGCATGCAAGCCCACGACCTGTCTCCCATGCCATTCTTCACGTATGCCTCGAAGTCCGCTTCTCTCGGCTCATCGTCCCTGCTTTGCCCACGGTCTCTCGGATGCATGCAAGTCCACGACTTATCTCCCATGCCATCCTTCACCGGACCCGAAGACATCCAACTAAGTCAATGTGTATCCTGCAAACTTGCACACTCACATACACATATTAGATCAACATGAAACCCTAACTTAATCATATTGACACACACATCTAAATCCATGATCTACCCGATCACACTTGGGCCGATTGCACCAACAATAGTCACGGAGGTTAAGTCGGATCTCGACATTCTCATCACTTGGGTAGCAATGATGCATTACTAGATACAGCTCATTGCTTATGTGTCTAAAGCAATTTAGACACATTGCCAACGTTACGAGAACCTATTGGGTCACACACTAAGGGCACGATGCTTCGGAGATTAATTGATCTTAGTTTGACTACGATTTGATCTGAATTTGATTAATTGAGTTAGACTCAAGTGAATCCAATTGGATTATGAGATTGAGATCTAATTTGAGTTAGACTTATTTAGATTAGACTCAACCACATTTGAATGAGATATTAATTCATTAAAATGTTTAATAAATTAATAATAGTGGAAGATGAAAAGTTTTTCTTCATTAGGTGAAGAGAATTTGAAGAGCTACATGAGAAATATATGCTCTAATTGGGTTTTTATTAGCTTTAATGGAGGAAAGTTAAAAAGACAAAAACTCATCATATTCATGGGATGAGTATAAAAGAGTTTTTCTTGTCATTTGGATGAACTACTTGTCATTTTTCTTTCCTTCCTTCCCGTGGCTGAAATCCCTTCTTCTCCCTCTCCTTCTTGCTTTATGAATCTCCTCTTGTGGCTAGCACCACAAAGGTGATTCTTCTCCGAAGCTTGAGAGATTGTGTTCGTGTGGATACGCATAGAGGCACGAACACTTGAACATGCAAAATATCCAGAATACCTTGGACAAGCGGGATAAGCGAAGGGCATGCGACAAAGGTATACCTATAAGATAGGAATTTGTAGATCTAACATTGTATGAATTTTCTTTTGCATGGATCACTCGTGGGATCTATTATTTCTGCTGCAATTTTTTAAATAATTTTGCTTATAGATCCCTACAGTTCCTTCTACAATGCATTCAAGTTGTCTTTCTTCAAATGATTGTAACTTGGGAAGGAAAACTTAATGGCCACCTTCTTCATTAATTTATTGTATATTCACTTATGTATGAGAGAATAAATTATAATATTATCACCTAGGATTCTTATATCAATTTGAATATCTTCATTTTTCTAATTTCTTTCAATTTCTATGAAGTCTTTGTGATGGTTTTTCTCGTGTTCATAACACTACTCCAACTCCTTGTTGGCATCTCCTTGTCAATCTCATTATCTTAAGAACCTGAACTTTCATTTTATAGCATCTTTAGCACTTCTAAGCCAATCTCGAAAACTAATCAAGCATATTATTCCTTTGAAACTATATGCCCACTCACTTAGGAATGAAAAATCTATCTCAACTCATTTAAATAACCATAAACTAAAGTAGAAAATAACCATAAACTATATGCCCACTCACTCATGATATGTGGATTGAGGCTTTTACCTCATGAAACATTTCTTTTTTATACAATGTACCTATTTCAAAAAAAAAAAAGAAAGAGAGAACACCTTGAGTTATTTCCTTTAAAAGAATTGCTCACCACTTGGAGCTTCTTGTTGGAGCAAAAGATGATAACACTTATCCTTTGGAGCTTCTGCAACCACTGCTCATTGTTAATTCATGTGGTCGACACATCATTCACTCGGAAAATTAGGTCTCGATATGGAACACAAATAAGAGGAAAGGAATAATCCCATTCAATATTTGCAAGACAATAATATTTTATCATGAAAAAAAAAATGAAGGAATACCTAACTCAAAAGAATCTTGTCTCATGAGAAGTAAAATTGATTGTCTATGTAGTTATACTAGAAAGAATTATCTAAAGGATCTAATAAGTAAAATTTCAAAAACTAGTAATTTTGTCATGGTTTTGTAATTGTTTTTAAGTTGAATGATTGTTATGTACTTTGATGTTTTATGCCAAAGAAGCCTCATAGCTTTACCCATACTTAATCTCCTAACACATATGCCGTAGTGCAATATAATTATTCTAACCCATGGACTCATGTAATTCAAATGCTATTTTCAAGCAAGTTGAAAAATGAAGGTTGTGTTGATGATCTCTAGATTGACTATATTTTTTTCCCCTTGATTTGTATAACTTGCATTTATTTGATTGGAGTGCACAATGAACTAAGATAGAAGAGTGTAAACTTCTAGTTGAAGAGGTAACTAAGAAAGGAAAGAGACAATCAAAATACTAACAATTAAGGTAGGATTCAAGACTATCACAAATTCTGATCCAAGGCCATATCCAATTGTGGGCTTCGCAATCACTCCTTTCATGACCAAGGAAAAATGATTAACGAGGTTTTTCCAACCTCAAGCGACCGGCCCGGCCTCACGGAAGTTTCCCACTGGCCGCTAGGAAAAAATCGAGAAGCACTCGCAGTGGGCGGTCTAGAAGTGGTTTTCTCCTCAATTCTCCTTTCATCACAACCAAGGAGATCATCATCATTGTAGTTTTCTCCTCAATCCTCCGTATGTTCTTGATGAAAATTATGCAGCTCCCACAGTGGAAGGGCGATTAGTTGTCTCCCAACACCAGCGGCTCGATCCCCAGTTACGATGAATTTTGCAGGAATTTTTTCTTCAAATGCGGCACGCAACCGTGGGATGTTGGACTTTTGATCCGCCCGCCGCGATTGTTTCTTGATTTATCCCATCGGTTGGTGGAAAATTTCCTTGTGTCGGGCCGATTGCCCCAAGTTCGATGTTACCCAACCTGGTTAATCTTTTTTTTTTTGAGTAAAATTATATATGTTAGCTACCCTCAATCCAGGTTGGAATTGGATTTTGTTAGTCTAACAAAATGGTTTTTGGTCTTGGCATTCTCATGTCGAGCTAATGTTGCACTTCACAATAAAACCTTGTTGAACAAAAGGTCTGAAAAGGTGGCCTAGGTTAGCATTGCCTAGACTTCTCACCCTTTTTTAAGGAGATCAACTCTAATCCCTCGCACCCCAAAATAAAGAAGGAAAACTTGTGTGATAAATTTTTATTTGGATTTGGGTCAATCAGAACTATTGTAATTTCACTTTGTACTTCTATAAACATATACTTGTATAATCAAATACAATAGGTTTACTTCATTAAAGTTTGAAGGACTTGGGCTTATCATGGTCTGAGTAATGGGCACTAGATTTGCCAGACAATAACTACATAAACTATAGTGAATATTGAAGTGGGTCTACATGATACTTCTACACATGGCTCCTAGCTCCATTCTATATACCTTAATGGTGAGGGTTAGTCCAATAATGGATCATCATGTGGTCGAGCATGCTGGTTTGCTCGGTCAAGCCAAGTGAGTTGGTCAGTAGACCCTCAATTAGTCAAGGGGAAAGTTAAGTGAGCCCGTTCTTAAGAGCCAAACGGGTTGATTAATTCAATCTTGGTGAGTTGGATGAGCTTGAGTAAAATGTGTTGGGTGTGATAGATAATCATAGCGTGCCAAACCAAACATATCAATCATCTCTCCCTTTTCATATCTGTTCAATTTTACATCTTATATTTTGATCCCTTGAAATAAATAAATCCTCTAGTTTTTGGGTCTAGCACTTTCTTAGAAACAATGTCATTATGTTATGGCTAAGACATAATAGATATTGAATTACACTATCTTTTATATAGTCCAGACTCAGATGTAGTGGTGGCCTAGAAGTGATTGGGCAAAGTAGAGCTTGCTCGATATGGGTTAGGATTAACACAACCAAACTGTTGGGGTGCAAAGTCAAAGAGGATTGAGTTCGGTCAAGTTGTTGATAGCTTAAATGTGTTGAATCACTATATACTGGATTTAAATTTTACAAATTATATAGAGTGGAGTTAATCTGTGGATTACAATGGTGCATGAGTTAATAGCCACTTAGGGGAGAGTATTGAAGATGCTAGTCCAAGATGGTGCCTAGTTGTTGATAATGAATTACTCAAAACATAGTGAATTATTATTGAATGTAAATGTCCAATTCTATGTGGCTTTTGATCACCTTTTATAAGCCTCAAAGTGTATCTATCCAATAACGGAGTGTCATGTGGTTATAGTGCCTAAATGGATTCATGTTGTTTGCAATAGTTTTTAACTGTTGATTAAGTAGTTCAGACATATGCTGACTTCAAGCTAGTGTAGCCTCAAGTACTTGAATCAATCCTTCTTATTCACACCGAATTTTCATCATATACAATGTACATGTAAAGCTAATCCATCGATTCCTAAAACGAATTAGTAAACTTACCCACATCATTCTTTCTCAGTTGATTAAAGCCAAATTCGTGCATCGCCTTAAATGGATGACATAAGTTGAAGCTTAGCCACAGTTTGTGTTAAAAATTCTACACGATACTACATATTTTAACCTTATTTAATCCTATAAACACTGATATGTATGCTATGGGCGAATTGTCTTCTTATTTCTTATATTTTGATATGACTATAAAAGAAGGCGAATCTATAATTTGTATCTAATTAGAGTTCAAGATCATCTACAAGTGTTCAAATTAGCAAATATTTAATTTAACAATTTGGTCTTTGCTTTAAGGTCCCCTAGAGTTTGATGTATCTGGCTACACTGAAGGCCTTCTCCCCTCTTTGCTGTACAGGCAATCCTCCTGGACACAAGTAATTTTTTACTATCATTTTTTGTTTGACTAATATAATCTTGTTTCATCAAACTTTAACTCCTCTAGTCTTTGATGATTCAGGTGGCAAACATCATCTTTCTTGATTCACCAGTTGGCACTGGATTCTCTTACTCAAGCACCACACAAGGTCAAGTAACTACTGATACCATATCCTCCAATGATGTATGTACATTTATCAAGAAGGTATGAACTTTTCCCTCAAACTGTATCATTTCTTTTTCATAGAAGGATAAATGAACAACTAAAATTTTGTGCAGTGGTATGCTGACCACCCATCATTCATCTCCAATCCTCTCTACATTGGTGGGGACTCCTATTCTGGCCTTGTAGTACCGGTTATTGCTCAATACATAGCTGAAGGTTTAGTTTAGCTCTCTTTTTATCTTATAATTGACAGTCCTACTTGTTCCATTAAGCCAGTAGTATTTGTTCCTGTCCAGGAAGAGCACAAGATGGTTTGCAGTTCAATCTCAAGGTATCAGCTTCATATTTCTAATATTTATATAATTAGTAGAATCACTAACCAACTGATTGGTAGGGCTACCTAGTTGGTAATCCTTCCACAGATTTTGCCTATGATGGGAATGCAATAATCCCTTATGCCCATGGGATGGGTCTGATTTCTGATGAGCTTTATGAGGTAACAACTTGATCTTCATCTTTTCCACACATTAATCTTCCAAATCTTTATTTAGTTTTCTTTTAATAGGCAACTAAGAAGAGCTGCAAAGGGGAATATCAAACTCCAGGCAATGCAGAGTGTGACAGTAATTTACAAGCTGTGAATCAGGTCAGGAAACACCTTTTACTTTTACTTTGTTTAATTTTATGCTTATTATGTTGTCTAAAACTCCTTGAATTAGTTTTCGAATTTAATTGTAGGGACTGTTCGGGATCAACAATGTTCACATCCTGGAACCTCTGTGCTTCTTTGCAAGCCCAAAGCCAGGTGAAGTCTCCACAGGTAGAAGGGAGCTGCCTGAAGAAAATTTTAAGGTCCCATTGCTTAAGGAAGATCTTCCTTTGTCATGCAGGGTAAGGGTAAACTCATTCCTAGTTTGTATTCTATAGGAATATTAACTTCTAGACACTGATTCTTTCTTGCTATTAGAGCTCTGCATACGTGCTCTCCTACATGTGGACAAACAACGACACTGTGAGACAAGTTCTTGGCATTCGCGAAGTATGCCTGAGATTGAGACCATAAGATATAAAATTTTTTCATGATATGTTAAGATCTTATGATACTTGACATTTTAACTAGGTGATACTGAATACATGCAGGGAACAAAGCCATACTGGCTAAGATGCAACTACGGTATTAACTGCACAAATGATGTTCCAAGTTCTTTACAGTATCATTTCTCCTTAACTAGCAATGGCTATAGAGCTCTGGTATACAGGTGAACAACTTTTGCTGCTATAAATAAATTAAACCTGTATATATATATGTTCTTCATTATTTACTCATTTGCAGTGGAGACCATGACATGACTGTGCCATATTTGGGAACACAAGCATGGATAAGATCACTCAACTTCTCCATTGTGGATGATTGGAGGTCATGGTGGGTGGACAGCCAAATTGCAGGGTGAGATTAGTTTTTTTGTTCTTGAATATTTCAGATTTCTTTCACTTCCATGGCTATAATCTAATTTCTTAAGATGTCATCTTCATCGTAGCTTCACAAGGCGATATTCGAATAATCTCACTTTTGTGACCATCAAAGTGAGTTTATTTTATTTCATTGCAAAAGTTCACAAATGAGAATTTCTTAATTAGTTGAAATTATAAATGTAGGGTGGTGGGCACACAGCTCCAGAGTATCTACCAAGACAATGTCTAGTGATGGTCGATAGGTGGCTTTCAGAAACTCCTTTGTGAGGTTATTATGACATCTTCATTCAATTAGCCTATCATATACAATGAAAGAGTTGGAAAACTTGTTCTGAAATTGTCAAATTTAGACAGTGCAATATTATTATTATAGGTTATATGGAGGTATACATAAATGTAAAAGTCACTGCCAAGGATGCACTTTTATATAAAGTAATCTATGTAATTTTATTTGAGAATGGACAAATTATCAGTCCAAAATTACGCATGTTCTTCTTCTTCTTCTTTTTTTTTTTCGTTTTGCTTTTTAAAATGAGTACAGGACGAAGTTGGAATACACTCATCAGTTGACTGCAAATTTATCTCTAGTCGAATGCTCCACTGTGACAATTCAAAATTCAAAGGTTTTCCCTGTAACCTTTTTAGTAACTCTTCTTTGTGTTGTGTGCTCATGTTGAGTGTTGGTTGATTTCTTGTGTGTTGGGTAATGTTAATGCAGGTTCGGCTTCCCATGTTCTAGAGTTCTTGCATTAGGCTTAAGTTGAATGACGCTTGCAAGGCGTTCCATGGAATGCTTCCTTAAATAGTTAGACTTTAGTTTGACAATTCCTTTAGTTAGTTGTTTGCATTGTTTTGTTAGTTTCGAATCCATTATGTTTGTGCCCTTCATTTGAATAATTAGATTAGAATAGTTTAGATTTTGCAATATGCTCTAGGGTTTCATTTCATTAGATGTTTTCTTGGTGTTGCTTTTAATTTGCATGTAATTGTAGTGTAAGTTAGAATAAGTTTTCGTTACTCGTGTATTGTCTTTCGGTTAGTAGTCTTCGAATTCAAAACATAAATCCCATTTTCAAATAAATTGATCCTGAGATTTATCATGCATCGATTACATTCCTTATGAGAGACGACTCAAGTTTTTCTATACTACATTAGGGTAGAGGAACTCGGTATTCATTTGAATCGTGACCATGTAATATGACATACACCATCTATCACTAAGTCAACTACACAATCAATTAATTACTCCATCAATCAATTGCTTAAACCCTGAATCTATTAGTGCCCTAAATGGTTGAGAAGGAAATCACTAGAATCCTAAGTGGTTGAGCTACGATTTTGATGTGTCACTAAGTTTAAGTTATGTTTTGTTGTGTGATTAAGATGTGTGTTTATGTATGTAGGAACTTATAAAAATACATAAGTACTCAATGGCTCAAGATCTGGTGCAGTATGGTAAAGGGTTGAATGAGACACCCAAGAGATCGAAAAGAACGAAGAGCGTCATAGTTAGCAAGATCTTGACAAAAGACGCAAACGAGCAAGACGGATAATATGAGAACGAAGTCGACATACTCAGTACATTCGAGGTACGAGAAGCTATGGAAGAGAACTTTAGTGGAGTGAAAAACATGCACGGGGAGTGAGCCAGAATGACTTGGTACATCTGAGAGACGAGAAGTCAAAAGGAAGCCTGCGCAAGGTAAGTTGGTAAGATGAGTTGAGTAACTTGTACTCGGGAAGAAGCTAAACTGAACATAGGAGAACTCGATCATAGTCTACTTAAGCTAGAGTTTTGAGTGACTGTAAAGGGTTCTCGGCGACTAAAATAGGATTCTAGGTCACTGAAACTTTGAGCCGCCAAATATGATTTGGGTGACCTATGCGTGGTGATTTTATCTATTGAATGGGTCTAAGATCCAAGCGGTTCAAGTGGTCCAGGTGACTGGAAGTGCATCAAGTCTACGGAAGTACACGTGGAGGATAAATCAGAGCGAGATAATCAAGATTCGGATTGATCGGTCATCCAAGAGCTCGGAACTGTCTCGAGCTACTGGATTGGTGCCCAGTCAACGAGTAGGATAAAGGGCAATTTGTTTTTGGATGAAGCTGAGATGTGTCCAAGTGATTGGAGATGGTTCAGGAGATCGGAGGTGTATCACGTCAACAAACAAGATCAAATCTGGAGCGACTTAAGTAGTGTCTGGGCTACCAAAATGGTGCCACATCAGCACTACATCCAGATTGAGGTGTAGATTATAAAAGAGTTGAGGCGCAAGGAATAGAAATACCACACACTGAAGACTTCTATTATATATTGTTTTAAAGTCTTTCTCTTTTATTATTGTACTCAATTATTATATAAAAGGTTTTTCTATAAAAAATAATAATGAAATAGATAACAAATGAATTTAGGATAACCGACTCGGCCTCATAGAAGTTTTTCATCAGCCATTAAGGTAAATTGAAAAACACTTGTTGCAGACGATCTAGAAGCCTAGCGTCACAGGATTCATGTCCCATTTTAGAAGAAAATTCCTACAAAATACACTATAGCTGACGATTGAACCGTAGATGTCTAAGATGATGACTAGTCGTCTTGCCGCTACTCAATAGCTCCGGGAACGATTTTTCTACCTAACACTTTACTTAAGAAGAGAATAATAATAGATGGGAGATCAAATTTGTGTATAGGCCTTGGACTTAGCAATCCTAGAGGATTGTGAACAAAGTAAAGCTGGATGTCTAATGTGGTATGTTCTTCATTATTTACGCATTTTGTGTTTTATTATGTAATATGTGTATCCTTATTAAGTAATTAGTAAGAGAAAGCACAAGTGTATAATTTACAACTCGGTTCAAGACTCTATTTATAGTCATTAGTCAAAAGTGACCATGGCAAACCCAGGTGCCTCCATTGTGTCTAGGCGATTTAATCCGGATAAGTTTTATCCGCGTCGCAACGGTCTACGCAACAGCTATTTTGTTAAATATAGAAACTTCAAGGGTTTAAACATATAAAATCCTAAAATTAAGGGTAAAAGTTAGATTATCCAAACTTTGAGTACCTTTTTGAAAAAGTATAACAACTTATCCCCCCCCCCCCCCAAAACAGGATTTCCTCTCTTTAGAAAAATGACTTTTTATCAAATAGCGTACCCAAGAATTGGTATTTACCAAAAGGCGTACCATGATTTCATTTTTACCAAAGGGCGCACCCATTTTAGTGAACTTCCTCTTATACCCCTCCCGCTAAGTACTGTCTTTCTCTTTCTTAGTAACGAATTTCGAGACAACTGAACATGCTTTTTCAGACTTTTTATTTTAAAATAATATATTATGGAATCGGCTAAAAAAGTCAAGTAAAGAAAAAAAATATTTTAGTTAAAAAAATATCTCTTCCAACGTGATTTAAAAAATATAAAGAGATAATTTTTTACATTTGATTAATATAAATTAATATATTAAATAATATTTAATAAATATATTAATATATAAAAAACCTATCAAAACACGTAATTTTAGATTCAAACGCAGGGTCTGAAGTCACGCTAGGAGGTCCTGAACACAGATGATTTTTTTTGACATATTTAAATGTTTATTTATTTCACTTGACAGAGTTGACAACAATCTAGCACATATGCAATCATTTGGGTAAAGAACGCAGAGTTAGAGCGTTTTCTTTCAAACACATTTGAAGCGGTAAGAGAAGACTTATTTTCTACGATATGACATTCTTTTCATCAAGGTCGGCTACCTGGAGCTATATTTACAGAACATCCAACACACCACGGAGGAAACACATCCATGATCCATCCCATCACTTCTGTTTTTCATCTTCAGCTGTCTCATGAGCTGCTTGATCAGTAGCAACCTAAATAAATTAGAAAGGCCTGAAATCTTTTGATTTCAGGCCCACGTTGGGCCTGAAATTAGATGACTTCAGTCCCGACGTGGACTCAAATTTTTTTCTATTTTAAAAATATTTTTTATAATATTTAATCATGATTTATTAAATTAATTATTTATAGTGTAATCTTTTATATAATTTTATAAGTTATGACAAAATCCTCTCATTTTATTGAAATGCTCAGGTATGATCAAAACATGCTTACATTTGTTTAAACTTAAAATAAGAAGGTTCCATCTGGATATTACCTAAATACACAATGCATAGCAAAATTGGGTTCCTTACAGACTATCAACATATATTTTCAGAATTTGTTGCAATAGGACTTTTGTAGGTCCATCAGTGGATTTTGGTGGAAACCCACTGATGGACCTAGAATATTTGGATTTCTCAATACTCGATATCACTAGTTAGAGTTGAGCTAGGAGATGATATTTATGGTGTCTAAACTTAGTCCTAATAAATATTAATTATGTTCTTATACCGTATCAGTTGGCACAGAATGATTGCAACATAATTTATAAACTTAGTTCTATTGCAATATAATTTATAATCATTAGAAGTTTGAACACCAAAAATACCATCTCCTAGCTCAACTCTAACTATTGATATTGGGTTTTGAGAAATCCAAATATCCTAAGTCCATCAATGGGTTTTGGTGAAAACCCACTGATAGACCTAAAAATCTCATATTGCAACATAATTTATAATCATTAGAAGTTTGGACACCAAAAATACCATCTCCTAGCTCAACTCTAACTATTGATATTGGGTTTTGAGAAATTCAAATATCCTAGATCCATCAGTGGGTTTTGATGAAAACCCACTAATAGACCTAAAAAACTCCATTTGCAACATAATTTATAATCATTAAAAGTTTGGACACCAAAAATACCATCTCCTAGCTCAACTCTAACTATTGATATTGGGTTTTGAGAAATCCAAATATCCTAAGTCCATCAGTGGGTTTTGGTGAAAACCCACTTATAGACCTAAAAATCTCCTATTGCAACATAATTTATAATCATTAGAAGTTTGGGCACCAAAAATACCATCTCCTAGCTCAACTCTAACTATTGATATTGGGTTTTGAGAAATCCAAATATCCTAGGTCCATCAGTGGGTTTTGGTGAAAACCTACTGATAGACCTAAAAAACTCCTATTGCAACATAATTTATAATCATTAGAAGTTTGGACACCAAAAATACCATCTCCTAGCTCAACTCTAACTATTGATATTGGGTTTTGAGAAATCCAAATATCCTAGGTCCATCGGTGGGTTTTGGTAAAAACCCACTTATAGACCTAAAAAACTCCTATTGCAACATAATTTATAATCATTAGAAGTTTGGACACCAAAAATACCATCTCCTAGCTCAATTCTAACTATTGATATTGGGGTTTGAGAAATCCAAATATCCTAGGTCCATCAGTGGGTTTTGGTGAAACCCACTGATAAACCTAAAAAACTCTTATTGCAACATAATTTATAATCATTAGAAGTTTGGACACCAAAAATATCATCTCCTAGAACTATTGATATTTTTATTTAATTTAATAAATCATGATTAAATATTATAAAAAATATTTTTAAAATAAAATTTTTTTGAGTGCATGCAGGCCTAAAGTTGTCTGACTTCAGGCCCTCCTTGGGCCTGAACACATCTGTGTTCAGGCCCTCCAAACTTCGTAAGTGAGAAGTTTAGTCATTAATTAGTTAAATTGACAAAAATATCTAATAGTTTGTTAAAATTAAGTTGATACAAAATCTAGGTAGATCCTCCCTTCTGAGTCAAGAAATCTGTGATTGATGCACTACAATCCATAAATGTAGTCCAGAAATATTTATGAAGATTAGTTAGATAGGTTAGGTTTAAGGTTTAGATAGGGAATCTGTTCCAATGTTTTGTGCCTCCTTTAAAATATATTAAACAGTGGATGTAAAATATTATTTCACATCTTACTCTGTCAAATTGATAGTGCAAAACGTTCTTACTTACATTTATCCAAGATTGTGCTCAGGCCCAAGGAGGGCCCGAACACAGATGTGTTTAGGCCCTCCTAGCGTGACTTCAGACACTGCATTTTAATATGAAATTACGTGTTTTGATAGGTTTTTTATATATTAATATATTTTTAAAATAGAAAAAAATTTGAGTCTACGTCGGACCTGAAGTCATCTAGTTTCAGGCCCACGCTGGGTCTGAAATCAAAAGATTTCAAGCCTTTCTAATTTATTTAGGTTGCTACTGATCAAGCACCTTATGAGACAGCTAAAGATGAAAAAAAAGAAGTGATGGGATGGATCATGAATGCGTTTCCTCCGTGGTGTGTTGGATGTTCTGTTAATATAGCTCCAGGTAGCCGACCTTGATGAAAAGAATGTCATATCGTAGAAAATAAGTCTTCTCTTACCGGTTCAGATGTGTTTGAAAGAAAACGCTCTGACTCTGCGTTCTTTTCCCAAAAGATTGCATATGTGCTAGATTGTTGTCAACTCTATCAAGTGAAATAAATAAACATTTAAATGTGTAAAAAAAATCATCTGTGTTCAGACCCTCCTAACGTGACTTCAGACCCTATGTTTAAATCTAAAATTACGTGTTTTGATAGGTTTTTTATATATTAATATATTTATTGAATATTATTGAATATATTAATTTATATTAATCAAATATAAAAAATTATCTCTTTATGTTTTTGAAATCACGTTGGAAGAGATATTTTTTTAACTGAAATATTTTTTGTTTCTTTACTTGACTTTTTTAGTCGATTCCATAATATATTATTTTAAAATAAAAAGTCTGAAAATGCATGTTTAGTTGTCTCAGAATTCGTTACTGAGAAAGAGAAAGAGAAAGACAGTACTTGGCGGGGGGGGGGGGGGGGGGGATAAGAGGAAGTTCACTTAAATGGGTGTACCCTTTGGAAAAAATGAAATCATAGTACATCTTTTGATAAATATCAATTTTTGAATACGCGCTTTGGTAAAAAGCCGTCAGAAAAACCACTGCCGCTCTCTCTTCATTCTTCCTTGAGCGAAGTCGACGTCATCTGCTTCTCGCAGTCTTCGAGGCAGACCGGGACCTAGTCACCCCTCTTACTTTTCCTCCTTTGGTTTTCTTCTTTCCCTGCCCTCGCTAGCGAGCATCTTCATTTTTGGGGCAGGCGGTCAGAGTACTGGTGGAAATCCGACGACGATAATCGTTTCTTTAGGGTTTGAGTTCTTCTTGCGGGTGTTTTCTCTGTACCATATCTGAGTTATAGATTTGGGGGATTGGTTGTGCTGGTTTTGGAGGTGGGGATTTGATCGGCGCATCACAATAGGTAAGGATTGTCTGTTCGATTTAGTTTTTGGCAAATGATCACAGTTTATGTATCTTTCAATTTTGATGAATGATGATCTATGATGACATGATTTGTGTTGGTTGTTTCCTTGGATCTTTGGAGTTTGTCGTGAGGTTTTTTTTTGTAAGAATTCGATTCCTTAGAAATCTTCTCTGTTTTAAGGATTGATGTGTTGACCAAATTATCTGCTGTGAGTTTTAATTAGAGGTTGGAGTAGAACTCTATCTGCAACCTTTGTCGTGAGCCATGGTGTTTGGGGGAGGTTGTTTAGCTTTGGGTGAGTTTGGACGTTCTTGGCCATGAGTAGTCCTTAGAAGTTGTTCTATTTTGGAGCTTGGGAGTTGTCCAAATTCTATACCGTGAGCTCCAAAGGATGTCTTGGTGTTTTGATCATGGAACTTGACTTGGTTTGGTTGTTTTCCTTGCCTTTCAAATTTTTGGCTACGAGCTTCCTTGGGAGTAGTTGAAATTTCTGTTGGGTTGCCATGAGGGGTGTGCATAGTTTTGAATTAGAAGTTGGGTGCGGCTTAATCAATGATGGGTTGAATCACATGCTCTCTTGGATGTGATCAGTTTTAAAAAGGGATTAAGGGTGAGCTTGTTTTGGATTAGGTGGTAACTTAATCAATATAGTAGTTCTTGCTATGCACACCCAAGATCACGGAGCTAATGGGTTCGAGGATAAGGTTTTATGCGAGTTGATTTCTTGGGTTTTGACTTAGGCTAAACCTAATGACGACCTAATCTCGGTAACTCAGCTTAATTAGGAACTAAATATTGAATTATGATTAATTAAATAAAATATGATAATTAGGATGATCCTAATTAATTAAGCTAGCTCATTTAGCTAAGTATCATATGTTATGATAGCTAAACATATGTCTTTTGATGCAGGATACTGATTTGATTTGATTTGTTGGGATATTTCTGGACGGAGGTTCTCTTCTGTTATAAGGACATACTTTGGAGGCAGGTACCTTTTAACTTATCTATGTAGATATTGTCAGGTTTCTATACATGGTTATTATGGATAGTAGTAGTAGTATATGTCTTTATCAGCTTTTTATTTTCCTGCTTGATACTTACTACTTGACCTTTGAGATACTCAATGTTTATTTTCAATACAGTCTCAGGGGGTGGTTGGTATATATTCAACAATGGGAATGATATGAGTTTTGATTGAGGGATTTATGGGTTTAGTGATAACTTAGTGGGGGTTGGGTTATAAAATCAAGGCTATCATATCCATATTTTGATTCCGATTCATGTATACCAAGCATCATAAATGGGAATGAAATAGATTTCATTCCCATTCCCGCCTTCTAAACCCGCTTACCAAGCGCCCCCTCAATGTTTGATATGATACTCTAATTCTATAGAGTACACATGTGTACACGTGTGCTTAGGAATATTTGTATGTCATATTATACCTGACATTTGTTGATACCTTGCATTATTGCATTCCTAGTAGCTTATTTGTAGATGATTCATATTTTCATACCTGTGCATGTTTTATTGAGATTTGATTGGTGGGTGTTGCATGTGTTAGCGTCATGCACCATCTTTGCATTATTACATAACTGACGATCCTTGGTTCCCTTGTGGTTGAGACGGGTCGTCAATCATATCAGGATCTGCACACACTTCCACTCATGGGTTAGTGGTACTATCAGGAGGGTGTGTGAAGTTGCCCTGTCAAGGCTCCGCTCGGCCACTCATGGGTAGTGGTATCCGCAGTGTGGTAGCAAACAGCGGACCCTCCTCTTTCCCGTGATACGAGGAGATGAGAGTTGTGCTCCCCTATATGATTTGGAGTAGGATTGGTGTGTCCTCTGCCAGCATCTTGTCCACTCGGTCACTCAAGAGCAGTGACGTACGTATAATTGTCATAGCCCTACCCACTCGACTTCACCCATTGTTGGAACTTGGATGGCTAGAGATGGGGGGGGGGTGAATATAGCCAGACACTTAAACTTTAGCACTATCGATTATCTACACCTCAAATGTTAGTAGCACAGCGGAAGCTAAAAGAAAACAGAGTATGCAGAAATGAACCCTAAGCTAAGCACAAATGCAAAACGCTAACAAGAGGATTTACAAGGTTCGGGGATTACTTGCCCCTACTCCTTGGCGTGCCCTTAAGGTGGGCGATCCCTTGATCGTCGGCAGATCAAGCCCCGGAAAATCCGGATAAAATGCAACTCCTTCTCGGTGGAGTAACCTCTCCACAGCGTTTCAACAAAGATAGAGTTTTAAGCACAATGAAACACAAGAAAGATCTTACAGAGCACTTAGGACAGCAAGAACCCAAACAAACCTCTCACCGAGCTCCACCTAGCGCAGATCTCACGCAAGAACTCCCTTCTTCGTGTCTTCTCGCTGATGGACTCGCCAAGCTTCCTAGTTCTTCTTCCAAATGCTCAAGTAACAGAGGTTGCTTCAGACAGTAGAGTAATCGCAGTTGCTTGCTCAAGATGATGAAACAACATATCGCACAAGCACAATGTGGAGAACTGATCGCACAGCAAGAAGTCTGTTCAGCAACCACTACTCAGCTCTTCTCCGCTACGCAGCTTAAGTCTCTCCACTAATCTCCAGGTCATCTCACTGCAGCCTCCAGCTGCTCACCTGCAACCACCAGCCTACCACTGAGCTCTCCTGGACTCCCTGAGCTTCCCTCAGCCTAGCCCCAGTCAGCAACTCCAGCAGCGCCATCAACCGTTGCAACCTGAGATGGCAAATGGACAAACCTGCTCCAAGGAAAGATCTCCATTGACTCTCCTTGAGTGTTTCAATCCATCCTTGTCACCTGCACACTTAATCAGAGCATTAGCACAGTAAATCAGCAGTGAATCATGTATCAGAGATTAAGCACAAAGAAATCAGATGTGTTCAGACGCGATCAGAGCGTCTGATAGTGCTTTTTGAATTAAAGTGATCGGTCACCGGACCGATCCAGGGCTCGTGGATCGGTCACTGGACCGATCCACCGCTTTGCTGGGACTCCCAGCTTTCACGGCCACATGAGCCTGATCGGTCACCAGACCGATCAGGCTGTGACCTGATCGGTCACCGGACCGATCAGGAAGCTTCCTGACCAATCAGGCTCCGGCCTGATCGGTTATAAGACGGAGTCCGCGACACTTGATCGTTCTCTAGAACGGTCTGAATAGTGTTCCAGATCGGTCACCAGACCGATCAAGAGCAGATCAGTAAGGTTCCCAAAAACCTACTGGATGCTCCCTGATCGGTCACCGGACCGATCAGGAGCAGAGCAGCAGGGGAACTCAACTCACTGTGGGCTCCCTGATCGGTCACCAGACCGATCAGGAGCCGAGCAGTGAGTGAACTGCATACTCCCTGATCGGTCACCAGACCGATCATTCATCGCTGGATCGGTCACTAGACCGATCCACGAAGGAGCACCGTGCCAACCTCCCTGATAGGTCACCAGACCGATCCAGGGACTCCAACCTAGCCCTCCAAGCTAGGGTTTCATCCAACCTAGCCCTACAAGCTAGGACCTGACCCTCCAAGCCAGGATTTCATCATCCTAGCCCTCTAGGCTAGGACCTGACCCTCCAAGCCAGGATTTCATCAACCTAGCCCTCCAAGCTAGGACCTGACCCTCCAAGTCAGGATTTCATCAACCTAGGCCTCTAGGCTAGGACCTGACCCTCCAAGCCAAGATTTCACCACACCTAACCCTCCAGATTACGATTTCATCAAACCTAGTTCCACTAAGTATGCCTAGTCCACGACCAGGACTTAATCCCAATCATAATCATCTCATCAACCTAAACTAAAATCGGTGTCAACACCAAAATAACAATTAGGGTCAGACTGCATCAACAATCTCCCCCTTTTTGTTGTTTGACAACCCAATTTTAAGTTTAGGGATTCAAAATCAATTTTCTCAAATTTCAGAATCATAGGGGAATCAGGATCCTCCCCCTACAACATAGTTATCCCAAACTTAACCAACCACACTCTCCCCCTTTGTCAAACACCGAAAAGGGTGTAGACGGGTTGTTAAGTTTAAGCATACTCCCCCTCAACCCTAGGGGTCTCCCAAAACAACAAAGGTATGATCAAATTTTGAAAACATACGAAAACATATGATAAAGATAAGGCATGGCAAAACAATCATATGTATCATATGGAGTCATAAGCATAGTCATAGTAACGCATAATGAGGCATACATAACGATAGCAATTTTACGAACAATCATAAAAACCAACAATAAGCTTAATATAGTAAAACATAAAAATCAGTCATAGCAGATGTAGCACATCGCATCAAAGTCAAGGCAAATACAGCACAAAAATCATCAAAGTCAAGTCATAGGCATCTAGCCATAGAGTCATACAATCCAGACAGTCAAATAGCATCAACCCTCAGCGGGGTCATCGTCTGATGAATCATCAATACATATAACATCCCCTGATGGAGTGCTGCTAGAGGTCGCAGCTCCAGGAAACGTATGATGGTACCACTCCTCATACCACGTCTCCTGCAGTGAGCAGATCCCAGAAACGTCGGATGCTAGAGCGTCTAGTCGGCGATCGAAGGACCGAAACTCTGAGCTGACCTCCTGTCGCTAGAGCTCAGAAATATGTAGCTCGCGCTGCATCGTCCGCTCTAGCTCCGCAACCTGCCAGCGTAGGTCAGGAGCCCACTCATCGTAATCCTCAGCTACAGCGGGCCGCTCCTGATCATGGGCTGCTCCCGGTAACTCCCCCACACGTCTCCGATCCTTCCATCTCAACCCCTGCGATCCGACAACAATGCCAGACTGGGCCAACATGCGATGATCAAGTCGGCAGTCCTGTCGAACCATGGGTACAATGTTGTCCTGTGAAACGTTGAGACCAACCGACTGTAGCCAGGCAGTGATGATATGACCAAATGGCATGTAAACTGTCTGACCATACATCTGACTGTGGACAATGATGGAGAAGTATATGGTCGTCACGATAGTAAAGTCTAACTGTCGATGCATCTCGTAGAGCATCAGGCAGTGGAATGAGTGAATTTCATCTAAGTGCTTTGAAGTAGTAGGGATGAGACAGTTAGTGATAATCTTAAACAAGACATAATCTATGGGGGAAAGGTGGAGAGCAGCAAATGTAGGGAAGTCACTGGTAGCCTCACCGAGATCCCTCGACCTGGGATGATCGAAAAAGTACTCATGGATAGAGTCAGGGGTGACTCCATCAAAGGGAATCGGTAGAGGATCCGGAAGATAAGGGTAGAGTGAAAAGTCATTATCTGACCGGCGACAACCAAGAAAGGCAGTGAAAGTAGACAGACTAAAATCAAGGTCGACACTGGCGACATGGGTCCTCCACCCCGTGCCCTCTTCACTGACCATGTTATTATAAAATTCAGAGACCAAATCAAAGTTAATTGGCCTCTCAAGGAAAAGAACAGATTGAAGTTCATAGTGTTCAATGATTTGCCGTACCGTCGGACAATGTTTGTAGATGAAGGTTTGGTCCACAGTTCGACATGGCATGAGTTTGAAAGTGTGCCATTGAAAGTCTAGTGCATAATGAATATTTTGAAATCTGGTATGTGGAGGTGGTGGAGATCTTGAAGGGGGTGCAGATGATGAAGAGCCCTTGCCCTTGGAGTACCCTTCAGCGGGTTCCTTGCCCTTAGATGATTTTCTAATGGGTTTAAAGAATTGATCATGACACCAAATTGAATCAAATGAAGTGAATCAATAAAAGTTTAATCAGGTAATCAATGATATAAGAATGATACACGATGGAAAGGATTATATGAACATAGGTTTAATCAAAGAAAGAGATTTAATCATAAGGGAAGAATCAGATCATGATATAGATTGCACATGATTAGGTTTAATCAGTTGGGCGAAAAATCATGGCAAGGTCACGACAATGAGCAGGATCACAACACAACAGGAAAACACCAAAAGAAGGAACATGGTTAGCCCAAATACATAATCTATGATTTGATTTGTAAGAAAACCAACAACAATGCTTACTTAGGTGCCATGTTGAGTTGATTGACTTCGGAAACATGCTCACGAGAAGAATCACGTGGCTGAGTTGCGCAGAGAACAGCACACACAAACGGTGCTTTGTGAGAGAGAACACAGCAGCAAACTAGACACTCCTAGCAGCGTAGAAGAGAAAAAAAAACCAGTCGCACGCGCAGCAGGGATACGATCGCAAGAAGCCACGTGCAGGAAGATCACGGGAAGAAGCTCTCACGCACAGGAAGGGAATGCGCAAGAAGAGATTTTCGGCGCAAGGGCTTGGGAAGGTAGGGTTTACACGAAGTTATTAGGTTGGTGGATCGGTCCACCAACCGAAATTTAATGTGATCGAACGGATCACCGTTCGATCTGGGAGCACCCAGACCGATCAGGCTCCGGCCTGATCGGACTGGCCTGGTCCTGATCGGTCGGGTGACCGATCAGGCAGGCTCCTGATCGATCGGCTGATCGATCAAGAAGCGAACAGTAGGTTTGGAGGTTTTTCCGTGAGCCCCCTGATCGGTCTGTGGACCGATCACCACAGGGTGCCAGATTGGTCCGGGGACCGATCCAGGCCAACACAGAATGTTTGGTCAATTTTTCGCGAAGTGTTCTGTGACCCCTCTGATCGGTCTGTGGACTGATCACCACAGAGGGCTCCAGATCGGTCCAGGGACCGATCCAGACCAACACAGTGGGTTTTGACAATTTTTCACAAAGGAGCTGGATCGGTCCGTTGGACCGATCAGACATACTCCTGATCGGTCCGGTGACCGATCAGGCTTCCTGAATTTTCCTGATACGATCTGAAGCTTTCAGTTTCAGACTTCCAAATGATTTCTGACAAGATCTAATGAAAGTTATCGATCTTGGAAGTGACCCTTGACTAAAATTGATCCCTGAACCAGGATCAAAGGTCCTTATGGGTTTAACAATCACTTTGCTCCACTCAAGTGGAGTCAAACTCAATCAACAAACATCCACTCAATTTCAACCAAGTTTGTATCCAAATAAGGTGTCCAATCAAGTTTCCTTGATTGGAATGTCCAAGTATGATCATGGAGCCAAGTACACATATGTTATGCATTGGTTTTCCCCATACTTGGTCACCGAAGTGATTTTTATCTCGTCAACCAAATTTCTCAAGGGATGCATTGACATTTTGAGAAATTAAGTTGATCCTAGCATCTCACCCCATATCTAGCAAACAAAAACATTTTGGTAAACCTTATAGTTTGTGTGAGATGCCCCCAAGTTACCCAATTGTTGCCCAATAATTCGAAATGATCATCAAGGGTTTTGAATGCATTTTGATGTCTATGAAGCGCGACACATTCCCAACTCCCTTCTTAAGAAGCTAAACTCATTTTCGGGGAGTGGTTTAGTGAAAATGTCCGCTAGATTTGATTTGGACTCTACATATGAGAGTACAACATCTCCTCTAGCAACATGATCCCTAATGAAGTGGTGGCGCACTTCAATATGTTTGGTTCTAGAGTGATGGACCGGATTCTTGGTTAGGTTAATTGTGCTAATGTTGTCACACACCACTTGCACACCCTTGTAGCTTAATCCATAGTCCTCTAGAGTATGAGTCATCCACAATAATTGCGATATGCTCTCTCCCATGGCGATATATTCTGCCTCAGTCGTGGAGAGAGCAACACAATATTGCTTCCGACTTGACCAACTAACTAGAGATAATCCTAAAAATTGGCAACCCCCACTTGTGCTTTTCCAATCCAACTTGCATCCAGCATAGTTGGAATCGGTGTAGCCAATTAGGTCGAATGATTCGGTACGGGGGTACCATAGACCAACACCAATTGTGCCTTTAAGGTATCTCAAAATTCTCTTAACAGCAATCAAGTGAGATTCCTTGGCACAAACTTGATATCTAGCGCACATACCCACAGCAAAAAGAATATCAGGTCGGCTAGCTGTGAGGTATAGCAGACTCCCTATCATGCTCCGATATTGAGTCAAATCAACAGGTTTACCACTCTTATCATTGTCTAATCTTGTGTTTGTAGCTATGGGAGTGGTTACCTCTTTTGAATCACTCATGTTGAATTTTTGAAGCATCTCTTGAGTATACTTTGATTGGTGCACATGGATCCCATCTCGGGTTTGTTTGATTTCAAGTCCAAGGAAGAAAGTCAACTCTCCCACTAGACTCATTTCAAATTCACTCTCCATGTGTCCAATAAACTCATTTAAATAGCCCTTGTTGTTTGAGCCACAAATAATGTCATCGACATATACTTGGGCTACAAATATATTGTCACCATCTCTACGTAGAAATAGTGTAGGGTCTATTTGGCCTCTAACAAAACCTTTTTCAATTAGGAACGTCGACAACCGCTCATACCAAGCTCGGGGTGCTTGTTTAAGGCCATAAAGCGCCTTCTTGAGCTTAAATACGTGGTTTGGGAATTCGGTACTCTCAAACCCCGGAGGTTGTTCGACATAGACCTCTTCTCTTATTAAACCATTTAGAAAGGCCGATTTGACGTCCATTTGATATAGCTTGAAACCCCGATGTGTTGCAAATGCAAGCATCAATCGGATGGACTCTAATCGAGCCACGGGAGCATATGTCTCATCATAATCAAGGCCTTCGACTTGACTGTAGCCCGTAGCTACTAAGCGTGCCTTGTTTCTTATGATTTCTCCCTTATGGTTCAATTTGTTTTTGAAAACCCATTTGGTTCCAATAATGGTGGTCTTCTTGGGTCTAGGGACTAAGTCTCATACTTGACTTCTTTCGAATTGACCTAGTTCATCTTGCATCGCAATGATCCAATCGGGATCATTTAATGCTTCATCAATTTTTTTAGATTCAATTTCGGAAATTAGGGCAACCTCATTAGCCTCATTTCTAAAGAATGATCTAGTCCTAACCCCATGATGGATGTCTCCAACAATCTGGTCTTGGGGATGGCTAGAGGCTAACTTAGTTGTCCTAGGAGTTGGTGGTGCTTCTTGAATGGTTTCACTAGACACCGGCTCAGCCTCAGGATCCGGCTGATCTATGGGTTGTCTAGGCTCACCGTCATCAGACTTATCACCGTTATCAACAACATTTGGACTTTCATCCAAACCCAGTTGCCTGAGTTCGAATTGAGCTCCGTCGACATCTTCTGATTGATCATTTGCTTTTGGAATTTCTTCAAAGACAACATTAGAAGATTCCTCAACCAATCTAGATCTCTTGTTGTAGACTCGATAGGCTTTGCTAACGAGGGAGTACCCGACTAGTATCCCTTCATCAGCCTTTGCCGTGAACTTTCCAAGGTGGTCCTTGGTGTTTAGGATAAACACCTTACAACCAAACACCCTAAGGTGTTTAACCGTAGGTGGTTTTCCAAACCAAAGTTCATGGGGAGTCTTTCCTAAGAACCTATGGATGAGGACTCGGTTTTGCACGTAGCAAGCTGTGTTTACAGCTTCGGCCCACAAGTAGCTCGGTAGTGAGTACTCATTAAGCATGCTTCGCGCAGCCTCTTGTAAGACCCGGTTCTTCCTCTCTACAACACCATTTTGTTGTGGTGTTCTAGGAGTAGAGAACTCGTGTCTATACCCTCTATCTTGACAAAACTCTAAAAATCGTTGGTTTTGAAATTCACCTCCATGATCACTTCTTATTGTCTTAATAGTTGATGATTTCTCATTTTCAACTCTTCTACAAAAAGAAATGAAAACATCTAAGGTTTGGTCCTTATATTTTAGAAAATAAGTCCATGTATATCTAGTAAAATCATCAATGATAACAAAACAATATCTACTTCCATTCAAAGATATGATAGTGCTACAATCAAACAAGTCCATATGAAGTAA
>JAGFNQ010001866.1:0-62476 GCA_024364735.1 Boesenbergia rotunda | reverse complement strand
CCATGAGTGCCACATGCCGTGTACTCTTCTCATCCTTCTCTTCTTCAGATGAACTTGAGGAGGATGTTGGATCGAGAGAAACGATAGAGGGGGGGGGGGTGAATATCGTTAAACGCTTTTCGGATGAAAACTAGAGCAAGTACGCAGCGGAATAAAAACAATCGCGAACACAAGTAGTTTTACTTGGTTCAGAGCCTAGGTTGACTCCTACTCCAAGGCCCACGGTCATTGACCGTTTACTGGGGGCAATTCTATATGTGCGCAATAATTCTTACAAAAAGATTACAGTAGTAGTATAACAGAAATGAAATGACAGTTCTTCGTTACCGACGTCCGGTATGGGATGTTTCTCGGAGCAGAGGGACGTCGTCGGCGCTTGTGTGTCGAGTTGGGAGGTTTCTGGAGCAAAGCGCAGGAGCAGAAGAACGTAACAGCGTTGGAAGAAGTGTTGTTTGAAGCCTTGGGGTAGAGGGCCCTTTTATAGCACCTGGGGGCGCCCGGAACGTCGGGGGCGCCCCCCCACGTGTCGGCCGATCCGACTTTCACTCGGTCAGCTTCTGATCCCTTCGAACTCGGGATCAGATCTTGACGGGGGCGCCCGGGACGCTGGGGGCGCCCGGGTTGACCGGGTCTCCTCTTATCCGCTAGCTTCGCTGGGGTCGGCTTTGTTAGCTTCAACTGGGGGCGCCCGGACCATCCGGGGCGCCCGGGAGCAGCGGGGGTGGCCGGGAGCACGGGGGCGCCCAGCCCATAAGCTGCCGAAGCTCACTTTGCTTTACTTTATTTTGTGTTCACCTTGGGGGCACCCGGGACACTCCGGGCGCCCTGGTCAGCTGCTGCCTCACTCCTTTGAGGCTCTCTGAGCTGCAGACACTCGTTCCTTCGGTCCTGCATCCAGGGTTAGTCCAAAACACCATAAAGCAATAAGATGCTAGTTTATACAGCCTTAGCTGTCTTGGTTCTGACTTTGGGCCTCCAAAATGGAGCCCTAGGTCGAACCGACGCCTACTGTTCCCTCTCGACGGGGAACGCGTCCTTACCTACTCCTCTCGGGAGAATGTACCTAATGCCAACCGGCTCCTCCTGTTGGACTTTTACCTAGCGGTCCTTTGCCAGGTCTTGGATACCAAGCTGTCCTTCGCCCGGTGCCTAGCATTCCTCCGCCAGGTCTTGGGTCCCAAGCTGTCCTTCGCCTGGTGCCTAGCAGTCTTTCGCTAGGGCTTCAGTACCCTGGCATTCCTTCGCCAGTGCCTAGCAGTCCTTCGCTAGGACTTTTTACCCTGGCATTCCTTCGCCAGTGCCTAGCAGTCCTTCGCTAGGACTTTTTACCCTGGCATTCCTTCGCTAGTGCCTAGCAGTCCTTCGCTAGGACTTTTTACCCTGGCATTCCTTTGCCAGTGCCTAGCAGTCCTTCGCTAGGACTTTTCCTGCACACTTGAGTAACATGTTAGATAACAAATAAGATTTAACTTTTGAACCCTTTTGCCTTTATCAAAACTTAGGTTTGACTTGGGTGCTTTCTTCACCAACAATCTCCCCCTTTTTGATTTATGGCAACCCTGGTTCAAAAAGTTAAGTTAATCAGAGCAAGTAAAGTTAAACTTTGTTTCCTCCCCCTGGAAGAAATCTCCCCCTAGATTTTTCAAAACTTGGTGGGGTTTTTGAAAATAAATTCTAAGTTTAAGGATGAATTTTTACTTAGAATAATTTTCAACAGAAAATAATTTTGGTTGTGTATTTTGGAAATTTTGACACCTTAAGTTTAAAGTACTCAGAAAAAGCTTTGAAAACTTTAAGTTTTAAAGTACTTAGTGAAATTTGAAAAGTTTTGAAAAACTTAAGTACTTAGAGAAAAAACTTAGTACCTTTGAAAAAACTTAGTACTTTGAAAAACTTAGTACCTTTTGAAAAAACTTAGTACTTTTGAAAAAACTTAGTACTTTGAAAAACTTAGTACTTTTGAAAAAACTTAGTACTTTTTGAATAACTTAGTAATTTGAAAAACTTAGTACTTTTTGAATAAGGATAGAGTTTGAAATTTTGAGAGTTTAAAAAAAATTTTTAAACTAAAAAAATTTTAAGAAAAATTTTTTTAAGCTCTCTCCTTTTCTATCTTTCCCCCTTTGCCATATATCAAAAACAAATAAATACAGCAGAAACAGAATAATTGAATTGCATAAAGGAAAATAACTTGCATGATTTTGCTGTACTGAACCAATTTATGATAAGAATTAAATCAAATCAGTTTCAATTTCCTCTTTTAGGGACCTGTCTAACCCAATTAGCTACTTACTAACTGTTATAAGCAGTAGTTTTCGCTAGGGTTAGTCAAGTTAAGTGTTCTGTTCAAGTTAGATTTTCTAAACTTGACACTTAACTTAATTATTGTGTAAGTTGTATTTAGTGCCCCAATTACTGCAGATGCACTGACTTAAAGCATCTTGAATTAAGGCAAAGACCTAAGCATCTCAACCCTTTCTAGGTTATCAATCAAAAGTACCCTAAGGTGCTTGTGAGATGCTGGCTTCTAAATCTATAGGTGCATGCAGTTCTAGGGTTAGGGCCTAGGCTAAGTCCTTTTACGAAAAAGCCCTAGTTTTGAAAAGGGGTAGTTTTGAAAATAAAACTAAGTCGGAGAAAACAAATTTATTTTTAAAACTTTTCGAAATTAAGTAAAGGCTAATTTTGAAAGGATTAAAAACTGCTTTAAAACTGATTTTAAGTAAGAAACCCAATAGTAGACTAAACCTATTCTACCTAAGCATAGTAAAGATCAGAAACTCAAGTCACATAAGTAGTCAAACAAAATAGGTTAACTGGTCAAACAGAGGTCCAGTAGAATCAAACATGAGTCAAGTTTTAGTTACTTAGTACAATGCTGAAATAGTCTAACTATGAAGAAGGGCCAGGGTGGTCAGATGAGCCAGGCTGCCATGATCGAAATAGTGTCATCATCTCGTGATACTGTGCGTCTCTGGCCTCCCTCTCAGCTCTAAGGGCGCTCATATACCCAGTGTAATAGCCTAGATTCGTCTCCATATCTTCAGCATGGTTTGCCTCCACTTCCTCTCGGAGGCTCCGGACCTGTGTCTCCAGCCGTTTCACTCTCCCGTAGAGTGTCGGTGGAGGGGGCTCGTCTATGTGTGCTCGGGCCTCTGCTGCCAGATCTGCAACGTCGACGTCTACCTCCTCGTCTGAGTCGATCTGAGCTCCGGCGAGCTGTCGTCTCCAACTCAAAACCCCGGTGGCCGATACATCTATACCAGCTAAAGAGAAGTTCCTAAACCCTATCTCGTCAAAATCGGTCATCTCGGTTATTTCACCTACGGTAATGTCACGACCGTGGTGATGAAGGATGGAGGTGATGATGTGGCAGAAGGGGGTGCATACCCGACCCTGAGTCGTGACACTGGAGGCATGTAAAATAGAGTGGAACATGTGAAGACCAATGTCAATGTCTAAATGATGGATCAGGGCATACAGAAGGAAAGTATGAAAGGGTCGCATGGTTGCGACATCCCTAGTGGATAGTGGTAAGATGCATCGGACCAGAACTCTGTACAGGGCGTAGTCCTGGACCTGAAGGTCAACGGACTGGAATCGTCTATCTGCGGGGAGTCTAGCTTCCCTATAGAAATAGGAGTGGAGAGTGTCTAGAGTAATGTGAGAGTAGGGAGGATCAAATGGAGGATTCCTAGGTGGATAGCAACAAAAGGTGGACTGGGAGAGTCGTAGTCCAAGGAATCGATTTAGCAAGGTAGGGGTAATCGACAAGGGTATTTTTTGAACAGTAGTGACAAACATGAGATCGTTCTGTCGAACTATGTTATTATAGAATTCGGCACATAAAGATGTATTAATCGAATGAGTGCAGAATACTAGATTATCTAGTTGATAAACGTTTATAACATTCATAGCTAAAGGACATGATTGGGTAAAGAAATGTCTATTAAGATAGCTAGTTTTAATAGACTTGTAGGTTGTTCGAGCAAACTTATTACAAAGTTCTAGAGTCGGGAACCTAGGGTCGGGACTCGGTTCGGTACCGGGGTTCGCTTGGTTTGCTCGGCGTTTTCTACGTTAAGAAACATGCACTTATAAGAAAGGAATTAAGAAAATAATTCTAAATGCATAAAAGAAATCATACCGGGGAGGCATGGTTGAGATAGAGGAAGCACAAGTGTCACTTGATCTCTTTGGAAGGAAGAAGTTAGGAAGGAGGATGGTTTTTGGTGTGGGAAGAAGAGGGGTTCGGATGCCTTTTTATAGGCAGGTCATTGGGGGCGCCCGGGAGCTCCCGGGCGCCCGGGACAGTGGTCTCTGCCTTTGGCAGTGACTAGGGCTGTTGGGGGCGCCCGGGAGCTCCCGGGCGCCCTGGTCAGGCTGAATTTGCAGCTTTTGCTGCTTTGACTGCCATGGGGGCGCCCGCGTGGTTCCGGGCGCCCTGGTCAAGGGTCAGAGGCAGCTTTTTGCCTCGAGAGAAGATAAAGGCATGGGGGGGGGGCACCCGGGAAGTCACGGGCGCCCGGAGTGTGTAGTAGGTATCAAATTTGATGTCTTGTCATGGTTTAATTGGTTTGACCATAGTTTGACTATGTTGACTATGGTTTGACCATGTTGACCTGAGTTTGACTATGTTGACCATGGTTTGACTATGTTGACCATGGTTTGACCATGTTGACCATGGTTTGACTATGTTCTGAACTACAGGATTAAGCCACAATATAGGTATTAAAGGAATTATAATTGAGTTTAATTTTACTGTTTCACCCAATCTAGGGTTTTCAATCATGTTAGCCTTACAGGTTTTGTGAGATAGGTTTTGATAAATAAAATTATTTTGAAAAAGTATTATTTATTTTAAAAAACATAAATAATTTTGAAAACAATTGAATTTATTTTGAAATGAATGTTTAAATCTGTAAGTAACTGAAAATTTGTGTTAGATTTGAATTTGACAAAGAATAATTTGAATTTGAATTTCAAAAATGGCTTCCAGGTCTTGGCGAGGCACTATGCCTTCTTTGGCCGTAGCCTTATTGGATCATCAACCCTTTCCTTGACAAAGCCTTTTAATGAAATTTCATTTTCAAAATTAATCTTTGAAAAATTCTGGTCTAACTAGTTTGGGTCTTGGATCAGTAGCTTCAGCTAGTTTCACCAGTCTAAAGAGACCAAGTATACTTGACCTTATTAGAATTGGTTTCCCTAACGTACTATCATCTCACCGCCACCCAATACTATGTTGTTCAAATTTCAGTTAAGTTTGTTCAGTCCTTACACTAATCATTCCTAAGTCTAAGCATGGTAAATTACAGAAATTAAATAAACAATCAACCAAGCAATTTGCAATCAAGAATTAAATTCTATCTAACAATAAATATAGTTTTTGATTTGGCTCCCCCTGGACTAAAGCCATGGTAATGGTTAGGTAAGATGTGAATTTTGTCCTTGGGGATCCAATACTGATTTGATCTAGTTTGTTTGTTCAGGTATAGTTTAGGTACCCATGCCTGAACTTTATTTCTGGACTGATTCAGTACAGCAAAATAGGATCTTTGTCTAGATTTGGTTCTATAGCCTAGTCCGGATCAATTTAGAACGGATTTCTGTTTTCCAAGAATCATGTCAAGACCCTTGGAACCAGAAGTGAATCGTTCTAAAGCTGATCTAAGATCCTTAACCTGAGTTTTCAGGGAGGAATTCTCTTTCTCAAGTTCTTCAACTTGATTAGAGGTTCCTTCTTGAACATTCTCAGTTAAGGGTTTAGAGTCAGCTCCCTCTTTCAGGAGTTTTACTTCCTGTCGGAGGGATTCGACTCGGAGTTTAGCTTTTGCCAAATCTCGAGAAAGATACGATATTAATTCATTTAATTGACTTCTAGTAAATCCACTTACCTTGATTTCGCCGTCCTCTGAGAATGTCAGTCTGCCGTCGTCTTGTTCTGATTTTGACTCGGTCTCGACTTCTTCTGAGGAGGTTAGTGCGAGCAGGTTCGATTGTCGGACCTCTTCTTCTTCTTCGGAGGAGGACTCGTCCCACGTTGCTTGAAGTGCCTTTTTCCTTCTATTCTTCTTGGTCTCCTTCAGGTTGGGGCATTCAGTCTTGTAGTGACCCTTCTTCTTGCACTCGTAGCAGGTTACGTTGGGCTTGTTCTTTTCATTTGCGGGTTCAGCTGGTTCATCCCTTCTTCGGCTGACTTTCCATTTGTTAGTTTGGTTCTTCAACTCCTTGTAGTAGTTTCGGGCCAGTCGGACCAGCTTAGGTCAATCTCCTTCTTCATCTTCTGAGTCTGAGTCTGAGTTAGACTCGGGTTCAGGTTGAGGCTTTTTCTTTGTTGTCCTTCCAGTTTTACTTGCAACAAAGGCAATACCTTTCTCGGCCAAATTGCAGTTTGTCTATTCATGTAATTCTAATTCAGAGAACAATTCATCTAATTTTATTTTTGAAAGATCCCTTGAAACCTTGTATGCATCTACCATAGATGGTCACAAGGTGTTTCTAGGGAAAGCATTTAGAGCGTACCTTATTAGGTCACGATTTTCTACCTTGTGACCAATGGTGTGTAGACTGTTCATTAATTCTTGAATTCGGGCGTGAAGCTGAGCTGCTGTTTCGTTGTCGGCCATTTTGATGGTATACAGCTTGTTCAGGAGCAGGTCCCTCTTGCTGATCCGAGTGTCTGATGTTCCTTCGTGCAGCTCGATCAATTTCCCCCACAGCTCTTTGGCACTGTTGAAAGGGCCCACCCGGTTCAACTCCTCTTTTGTTAAGCCGCATTGGAGGGTCTGGGTCGCCTTTGCATCCGCTTCAATTTTCTATTTTAGAGCGGTGTCCCACTCTGTGTAGCTTTGAGGTACTCCTTCAGCATTTTTCGGAATCTCCAGTCCGGACTGGATGATTATCCACATGTCCACCTGAGTTTTCAGGTGGACCTCCATTCGACTTTTCCAGTAGGAAAAGTCTTCTCCACTGAAAAGTGGAGGTCTGGCTGTGCTGAATCCTTCTTGCATGGTCATTAGAGATTTTATCTGAAAAAGAGATAAGAGAAAGAAACTTTGTCCCAAGACTTGGTCTTGGATTAGTAGTGCGGGATAAAGTAAAGAAAAAAAAATATTTGTCGAGGGGTGTTGCACCAACCTCGATCAACGAGAAGAAATTCGAACGAAAAAAAAAATATTAGAAGAAATTCGAACGAAAAAAAATATTAAGAGAAATTCGAACGAAAAAAAAAATATTAGAAGAAATTCGAACGAAAAAAAAAATATTAGAGAAACAAAAATCCGAAAAATTTTCAAACTGGTGGTTGCACCAAATTTGAACTTCCCCGCTCTGATACCACTTGTTGGATCGAGAGAAACGATAGAGGGGGAGGGTGAATATCGTTAAACGCTTTTTGGATGAAAACTAGAGCAAGCACGCAGCGGAATAAAAACAATCGCGAACACAGGTAGTTTTACTTGGTTCGGAGCCTAGGTCGACTCCTACTCCAATGCCCACGGTCGTTGACCGTTTACTGGGGGCAATTCTATATGTGCGCAATAATTCTTACAAAAAGATTACAGTAGTAGTATAACAGAAATGAAATGACAGTTCTTCGTTACCGACGTCCGGTATGGGATGTTTCTCGGAGCAGAGGGACGTTGTCGGTGCTTGTGTGTCGAGTTAGGAGGTTTCTGGAGCAAAGCGCAGGAGCAGAAGAACGTAACAGCGTTGGAAGAAGTGTTGTTTGAAGCCTTGGGGTTGAGGGCCCTTTTATAGCACCTGGGGGCGCCCGGAATGTCAGGGGCGCCCCCCCACGTGTCGGCCGATCCGACTTTCACTCAGTCAGCTTCTGATCCCTTCAAACTCGGGATCAGATCTTGACGGGGGCGCCCGGGACGCTGGGGGCGCCCGGGTTGACCGGGTCTCCTCTTATCCGCTGGCTTCGCTGGGGTCGGCTTCGTTAGCTTCAACTGGGGGTGCCCGGGAGCAGCGGGGGCGCCCGGGAGCACGGGGGCGCCCAGCCCATAAGCTGCCGAAGCTCACTTTGCTTTACTTTGTTTTGTGTTCACCTTGGGGGCGCCCGGGACACTGCGGGCGCCCTGGTCAGCTGCTGCCTCACTCCTTTGAGCCTCTCTGAGCTGCAGACACTCGTTCCTTCGGTCATGCATCCAGGGTTAGTCCAAAACACCATAAAGCAATAAGATGTTAGTTTATACAGCCTTAGTTGTCTTGGTTCTGACTTTGGGCCTCCAAATTGGAGCCCTAGGTCGAACCGACGCCTACTGTTCCCTCTCGACGGGGAACGCGTCCTTACCTACTCCTCTCGGGAGAATGTACCTGATGCCAACCGGCTCCTCCGGTTGGACTTTTGCCTAGCGATCCTTTGCCAAGTCTTGTATACTAAGCTGTCCTTCGCCCGGTGCCTAGCATTCCTTCGCCAGGTCTTGGGTCCCAAGCTGTCCTTCGCCTGGTGGCTAGCAGTCCTTCGCTAGGGCTTCAGTACCCTGGCATTCCTTCGCCAGTGCCTAGCAGTCCTTCGCTAGGACTTTTTACCCTGGCATTCCTTCGCCAGTGCCTAGCAGTCCTTCGCTGGCATTCCTTCGCCAGTGCCTAGCAGTCCTTCGCTAGGACTTTTTACCCTGGCATTCCTTCGCCAGTGCCTAGCAGTCCTTCGCTAGGACTTTTTACCCTGGCATTCCTTTGCCAGTGCCTAGCAGTTCTTCGCTAGGACTTTTCCTGCACACTTGAGTAACATGTTAGATAACAAATAAGACTTAACTTTTGAACCATTTTGCCATTATCAAAACTCAGGTTTGACTTGGGTGCTTTCTGCACCAATAGAGGATTCATCCCAAGTGGCCTTCAAGGCCTTCTTCTTCTTTTTGGATCTATCCTCCTTCTTCTTGAGTTTTGGGCAGTCCTTCTTGAAGTGCCCTTTCATGCTACACTCATAGCAAGTAATGTTAGATTTATCAAGCTTAACTTCACTAGGGTTACCTTTCCCCTTGAAGCGTCGACCCTTCCTCATCATCCTTCTAACAAAATTGGCCATCTCGGAGGAAGAAGAGCCGCTACCATCCTCCTTGGATTCGTATTCGGATTCGAATGAGGAAGAAGATGATGAGACTTCCTTCTCCTTCTTCTTCTCCTTCTTCTTGTTCTTTTCTCCTGCAACTAAGGCAATCCCCTTCTCCTTGGGGCCTTTGTTAGCCATTTCATGCAATTCCATTTCACAAAACAAATCATCTAATTTGACAATTGAGAAGTCCTTGGAAACTTTGTAGGCATCCACCATGGATGACCATAAAGCATTCCTTGGAAATGCTTTCAACACATACCTCACAAGGTCGCGATTCTCGACCTTTCCATCAATAGAATGGAGACCATTAAGGACTTCCTTGAACCTACCATGTAGCTCACTTACGGTTTCATTCTCCTTTATGGAGAGGTTTTGGAGTTGGTTGAGGAACAAATCCCTCTTGGCGATTCTTGAATCTCGGGTGCCCTCATGGAGTTCAATGAGTTTATTCCACAAATCTTTTGCACTTGTGAAGGGACCAACCTTGATGAGTTGATCTTTGTTCATGCCACATTGTAGGGTCACCACCGCCTTCGGGTCGGCTTCACTCTTCCGGGTTTGCTTAGCCAACCATCGCCATGATTCTAGTTCTTTGCCTTCATCATCTTTTGGAGGGGTAAAACCCTCCTTCACAGCGAACCAAGTGTTGATATCCATCTTTAGATAATACTCCATCTTCGATCTCCAATATTAAAAATCTGCTCCATCGAAGAAGGGTGGACGAGTGGTGCTAAAACCTTCTCTCAAAGCCATTGTCGTTGACTCTCGGTTGTTAATCCGCTTGTACAGAGCCCCAAGCCCTGATACCACTTGTTGGAACATGGATGACTAGAGAGAGGGGGGGTGAATATAGCTAGACACTTAAACTTTAGCACTATCGATTTTCTGCACCTCAAATGTTAGTAACACAGCGGAAGCTAAAGGAAAACAGAGTATGCAGAAATGAACCCTAAGCTAAGCACAAATGCAAAACGCTAACAAGAGGATTTACAAGGTTCGGGGATAACTTGCCCCTACTTCTTGGCGTGCCCTTAAGATGGGCGATCCCTTGATCGTCGGCAGATCAAGCCCCGGAAAATCCGGATAAAATGCAACCTCCTTCTCGGTGGAGTAACCTCTCCACAGCGTTTCAACAAAGATAGAGTTTTAAGCACAATGAAATACAAGAAGGATCTTACAGAGCACTTAGGACAGCAAGAACCCAAGCAAACTTCTCACCGAGCTCCACCCAACGCAGATCTCACGCAAGAACTCCCTTCTTCATGTCTTCTCGCTGATGGACTCGCCAAGCTTCCTGGTTCTTCTTCCAAATGCTCAAGTAACAGTGGTTTCTTCAGACAGTAGAGTAATCGCAGTTGCTTGCTCAAGATCATGAAACAACAGATCGTACAAGCACAATGTGGAGAACTGATCGCGCAGCAAGAAGTCTGTTCAGCAACCACTACTCAGCTCTTCTCCACTACGCAGCTTAAGTCTCTCCACTAATCGCCAGGTCATCTCACTGCAGCCTCCAGCTGCTCACCTGCAACCACCAGCCTACCACTGTGACGCCCACCCTTATATCTACTCTCGGGGCGGGGTTACGTACATTCAATCATATAGTAATATTTTTTTTCTATTTCTATCTCCTAGCATGACATTAAAACAACAATGCAAGAACTTAAGAGAACTAGGTACTAAGCATGCTTGCAAAAATTATCAAGTGACATTATATAACATGATAGGTTCGCATATTATTTCACACCATAATATAATCCAATAAATCAAGTATATGAAAATTCCAAGTGTAACTATTATCATGCAATATCAATCCTAATCACTATCATTCATTGTCAAGGAGCATAACATAAGCATAAATATGTAGATATAGAAATCTTTCTTCCCGAGCCACCACCCCACACATCTTCAGCCTCCTGCCTCTTCCTTCCATTTAAGTGTTATCTGCAGCATAAGACAACACATAAACTAGTAAGCACAATGCTTAGTAAGGATCCTGTCCTACTCGCAAAATCCGTGCGAAAGAATATAACATATACACATAATTAATCATAAGTATAAGTTCATCAAAGCATATCAAACATCTAAGTTTCTAAGCATGCAGTATCAAGTACCATAAGCATACTCTTCACATATAACAAATGTTTTCAATGAATGTTTCCAAAACAATTCCATAATGGTATTACTTAAAAATACATCCATATCATATTGGGCCCTGTTGTGTACCAACTATCGCGCGGAACTATTGCGCGTTCCCTAATGAATTGGGGTAGCGAGCCACCAATTCATTAGAGCAGGACCCTTCCGTCCTACCGGAGCCACGTTAACATGCACCCTGGATTTATTTAACGACCCCCTTACGAGTCGGGTACACAACTTAAAAGTAAAATACTTATCATGCTTTTACATATATGCTAAGGAATACTCCATATTCACTCTTATGGGACACACCACTCTTCAAGGGTGCTCATGATCCCGTAGGGACACACCACACAACATAAGGGGTGCTCTTGATCCCATACTTATTTGAGTATCCCTTCAAGCATTTTAACATATCACATGCAATTTCATAAGTGTGCCCCATGGGCTATAAGGCATGCTCATACATACATCATATTTCATGCATGTCCATACATACATCATATTTCACACATGTTCATACATACATCATATTTCATACTTGTTCATACATGCATCATATTTCATACATGTTTATACATACATCATATTTCATACTTGTTCATACATGCATCATATGTCATACATGTTCATATATTCATCATACATCATATTTCAACCACTTACCCTACCTTAGACCTGACAAGCTTTGGTCACATAGGTCATACTCATATCGTAGAAAGTGGTAGCATGCTATCAATTAAGATTTCAATCAGACATCTCATTTAAACACCTCATACATAAACATATCAAAGCATGCTAACAATTAAGGTTTCCTTATCAACCATTACATTTAACACCACATACATATACATAGGATCATCCCCAACTATAAACATATATCATAGGGTAGTTTGACCTTTACAAACCCTAGTCCTAGTGGGTTGGCCGAAACATCAAGAGTAGGGAAATATTAGGACTTTTGCATTAATCATTCACACATACATTTATTCAAACACCTTGTATACTTATCTTAAACATGGATATATTGTAGGATAATTCAACCCTCACTAACCCCTTTTTCTAAGCCTTGGCCGAAACCCATCCAAGTTCAAAACCCTAGGTTTTGCTATCACAAAAATGTAGGGACACAACATATAGGTATACTCTAAATTCCAAGGGGTCTTCACATGCATCAAGGGGTAACCAAGGTCCCTTCTTGGGTGTTGGCCGAAACCTACACAAGGGTGTAACCCTAGGTTTTGTTCACAACATTTGCATAAACCACACATATACATATATCCTAAGTTCCAAGGGTCTAATTATGTAACAAAAGAGAACAAGGCCTTCCCCTAAGGGGGTGGCCGAATCTTACAAGAACCAAACCCTAGTTCTTCTTCCCTTTTGTTCAACTATCATGAAGGAAATCAATATACACATATTCCCTAAGTATCAAGGGTCTAATCATGTAACAAAAGAAAACAAGGCCTTCCCCTAAGGGGGGTGGCCGAAACATACAAGAACAAAAACCCTAGGTTTTTGTTTACAACATGTTAAAGGATACCACATTCAAGAACTATTACACTGCAGGCGAGGGGATACTTACATCCTTTCGCTTGATTTCTACTTCTCTAAGATCTTAAGGTGCCCTTGGTTGAAGGAAGGTGAGTGTTTCCCTTGTTTGCCTTCTCTTAGAAATCTTGGCCCTAGTAGAAGGCAAGAACCTTAAAGGGTTCTTCTTCCTTCCAATTCCCTAGGGTTAAAACCCTAGGGTTTACTTTTCGAAAATGGAGAGGGAGAAGAAGAGACTTTCGGTGGAGAAGTGAAGAGGAAGATGAAGAGGTAGTTATTCTAACCACTTCCTTCTCTTATTTATACTTTTCTCTTGAAGAGACATGTCTCTTCACTTCCCTAGCTTTTAACAAGCATGTTTCTCCTTCTCTAACAAGAAACATGGCTTGGTGCAATGGTTAAGACATTGCTAGTGCAACTAGGAGGTTCAAGGTTCAATCCCTGCTTCCTCCCTTCTATATTTCCTTTTTATTACATTTTGCACTAATCCAAGCCCATTAAGCCAAGCCCATCATGAAATCTCATAATATTAATTATATTCCATGAATTCATATATTTCATAATATTTCATGATAATATTTCATGAATTCCATAATATTTCATATTTATGAATTCATAATATTTCATGATACTATTTCATGAATTCCATAATATTTCATATTTATGAATTCATAATATTTCATAATATTTCATGATACTATTTCATGAATTCCATAATATTTCATATTTATGAATTCATAATATTTCATAATATTTCATGATAATATTTCATGAATTCCATAATATTTCATTTTTATGAATTCATAATATTTCATGATAATATTTCATGAATTCCATAATATTTCATTTTTATGAATTCATAATATTTCATAATATTTCATGATACTATTTCATGAATTCCATAATATTTCATATTTATGAATTTATATATTTCCTAATATTTCATATGGGAAATTTCGGGGCGTTACAACCACTGAGCTCTCCTGGACTCCCTGAGCTTCCCTCAGCCTAGCCCCAGTCAGCAGCTCCAGCAGCGCCAGCAACCATTGCAACCTGAGATGGCAAATGGACAAACCTGCTCCAAGGAAAGACCTCCATTGACTCTCCTTGAGTGTTTGAATTCATCCCTGTCACCTGCACACTTAATCAGAGCATTAGCACAGCAAATCAACAGTGAATCACGTATCAGAGATTAAGCGCAGAGAAATCATATGTGTTCAGACGTGATCAGAGCGTCTGACAGTGTATTTTGAATTAAAGTGATTGATCACCGGACCAATCCAGGGCTCATGGATCGGTCACCGGACTGATCCACCGCTTTGCTGGGACTCCCAACTTTCACGGCCACACGAGCCTGATCAGTCACCAGATCGATCAGGCTGTGACCTGATCGGTCACCGGACCGATCAGGAAGCTTCCTGACCGATCAGGCTCCGGCCTGATCGGTTATAAGACGGAGTCCGTGACACTTGATCGTTCTCCAGAACGGTCTGAACAGTGTTCCAGATCGGTCACCAGACCGATCAGGAGCAGATCAGTAAGGTTCCCAAAAACCTACTAGATGCTCCCTGATCGGTCACCGGACCGATCAGGAGCAGAGCAGCAGGGGAACTCAACTCACTGTGGGCTCCCTGATCGGTCACCAGACTGATCAGGAGCCGAGCAGTGAGTGAACTGCATACTCCCTGATCGGTTACCAGACCGATCAGTCATCGCTGGATCGATCACCAGACCGATCCATGAAGGAGCACCGTGCCAACCTCCCTGATCGGTCACTAGACCGATCCAGGGACTCCAACCTAGCCCTCCAAGCTAGGGTTTCATCCAACCTAGCCCTCCAAGCTAGGACCTGACCCTCCAAGCCAGGATTTCATCAACCTAGCCCTCCAGGCTAGGACCTGACCCTTCAAGCCAGGATTTCATCAACCTAGCCCTCTAAGCTAGGACCTGACCCTCCAAGCCAGAATTTCATCAACCTAGCCCTCCAAGCTAGGACCTGACCCTCCAAGCCAGGATTTCACCACACCTAACCCTCCAGGTTAGGATTTCATCAAACCTAGTTCCACTAGGTATGCCTAGTCCATGACCAGGACTTAATCCCAATCATAATCATCTCATCAACCTAAACTAAAATCGGCGTCAACACCAAAACAACAATCAGGGTCAGACTGCATCAACACCCATGACCGGTGACTATGGCTGACTTGTATCAGGTGTGACTGTGTCATTGCATCATGTGCATAACTGCATGGATTGTATTTGTTTGTGTTTGCTGTATTTGTTTGAGCTATGATTGTTATATTTAGATGACATGCACATATATGAGGTATTTCATTTGCATATGGTCTGGTGACCATTTAGGTTCACGGGTTTATAACCTTCATATCCTATAGGAGGGTTTGACATTGGTATGCACTTGCATGTAGTTTTTTCGGTCATGTATTCTGATTTTCCCATGAGATTGTATCCGCTTAATTCTATACTACTTTTGTATAATCTTTTAACAACCATACATATCTATCTGTTTATATACCCGTAGAGTCCTCCTGGACTCACAATCGTTTGCTTATTTTACCTTTTCTAAGATGACACCGCCAAGAGAGCCCAACAGTCAGTCTTTCTTATTTCATAGTGGTTTCGCTTGGTTACACATTTTCTTTTGGTTATAGTTAGGATGTACTTTCATTTTATATATGTTTTGTGAACTTGTGCATGCTATGTATTTTATATATTTGCGTTGTCGGTTTGCCCGGAGGGCATTTTGGAATTTGATGTTGCAGTGATCACGATGGTACACTTTTTGATAGTGTCGACGGATATTTATTTCTTTTATTTACTCTTTATTTATTATATGATTGGATGAGATATGTGTGGAGGTCATGGAGACCATATTATATATATACAAAGATTAATATTTCCGTTGTACAAGGGAGGTGTTGTCCGATTTTCGTTGGATACGCAGCTTCTCAGGGCGTGACATGCTTAACGACCCTGGGCAATACAGGCACCTAGAAGCGATCCAAACACCTGGAGTCAGGGCACATGGAATAGTTCCAGGCGCCTCCATGTTGAGAATTGTACTCGGGAAGGGAAATCCTAGGGTTCGAGTGCTGAGAGTATTGTACTTGGGAAGGGAAATCTTAGGTGGCAGTCGACTGATGCTTGGATCAGTCGACTGATGAAGAGCACAGAAAGATCAGTCGACTGATCCTTGCAACAGTCATATGGTGTCGACCAGAATGTGAATCGTCAGGCTGTGATATTCAAATTCGCGAGGACCAGTCGACTGGTGCTATCACCAGTCGACTGGTAACGGTCAGAACAGTATCGAGCACTATTTAAGAGGGCTCGTTTTTGGCTGAGTTTCTTTGGCGAAACAAGCTTGGGTAAAGCCTGTTAGTAGCCTACAAGTGCTCAGAGGTTGTCAAGAGATTGTGGCGAGAATTCTCCACCCACAAGGAGCGACAAGAGCTAGCCGGAGGTCTTCCGGGGAGTCATCCACCGACGGATCAGGATCGCCCTCCTTACGGACAACCGTGAAGTAGGAGGATCATCTCTGAACCACGTAAACGATTTGTGTTAGCATTGTTTTTGTTTGTGTTATTAGTATTTCCGCTTGCACATGCTAACATTGTAGGAAGAAAATCGAAAAGAGGCTATTCACCCCCCTCTAGCCATACGTCAAGGTCCCAACAAGTGGTGTCAGAGTGAGGTTCACTCGTCTACGGACTAACCGCCGAGAGAGCAAAAAGCTAGAGGAAATGGCGATTGAAGAAAGATTAGGGGACGATATCAATGTTCCACCTCCTTACGTGTAACGACCCGGCCCCTCGGCTGTTTGGGCGACCTAACTGGCGGCCCAACAAGCTGTCCCAACCGTGTCGTTACTCACTAGGACTTCCCACCCCTGGCCAGTGGATTTTTGCCTTCCTCAGGATTCGAACTCTAGACCTCCAGGCTAAGTACTAGAGTTTATGAATCCTAATAGCCAAGTGAGCGGCTCACTTGGCTATCAGGATTCATAAACTCTAGTACTTAGCCTGGAGGTCTAGAGTTCGAATCCTGAGGAAGGCAAAAATCCACTGGCCAGGGGTGGGAAGTCCTAGTGAGTAACGACACGGTCGGGACAGCTTGTTGGGCCGCCAAATGTTGATTTGGCCGCTAGGTTGTTGGGCCGCCAGTTGGGTCGCCCAAAGGGCCGAGGGGTCGGGTCGTTACACTACGACCGCGAGAGTTTCAAGTATTGGAGGATGTGGATAAAGACATGGTTCGGCATGGATTGGAATTTCATGATCGCGCTAGAAGAGCCATTTGAAGTTCCAAAAGATAAATACGAGAAAAAGTTCTAACCAAGATATTGGACCAACGAGCAACAAACACAATCAAAGGCCAATGAGAAGGTAATTTCAATATTACTTAAGGTTTTGCCTAATGATATAATTAGTGGTGTAGGTCAATACAAAAATGCTCACGAGCTATAGAGCAAGATGATAGCTTTACATCAAAACCCTACACAAGCTCAAGTAGTGGAAGAACCCAAAGAATTTAGCTTAATGGTCCAAGAAGAGGAGAAGGACCAATCGGATGAGAAAAGAAGCTCAACATCCGAGGAGGAGGAGAAAGAAGAAAAAGAATCATCTACCTCCTCAAGTGAAGTGGCACAAGAATTTGAAGAACCATCCACTTCATCAAAGGAAGAAGGAGCCACTTCAAGGATTGAGGGGGAGGAGAGATCATCCTCAATATCGGAGCAAGAAGAAGCCACCACCTCCTCCAAAGCAAGATTCAAGGATCACATCATCTGCTTTGGATGCAATAAGAAGGGACACTATAAGGACAAGTGTCCATTGGGTAAGAAAAAGGAGGTAAACCCTAAACCCAAGTCAATTCCTTTAAACTATAACATGGGTTGTAGGGATGGTGCGAAGAAGGAGAAAAAGTATATAAGGTGCTTCACATGTGGTGAGCTAGGACACTACCACACCAAATGCTTAAGAAAAGAAGAATTTAAGAAATTAGAGCATTTAAGGAAGTGGGAGAAGAAGGAGAAGAAGAGAAGCTCACATCAAGGGGGAGCTACAAGGGTAAGGGAGGTAATCCCTAACTTTAAGCATGTTTCAAATTCCTCTATGTGTGGTAAAAATAATGAAAATTATTTACCTGTATATAATTTTGGTTTTAGATATTGTGATAAAAATAGGGTTAATGTTGTATATCAAAATCCTAGGGAATTCATGTATCATGATAAACCTAGAATTTTTAGACCTAAGGACCAAGACATTAATCCAATGAAAGGGAGACACATGCCTAGACAAATGGGTAGATCTAGAAATGTCCAAGATGGACATGGTGATGCTAAGGTTAAAAACCTAGAGAGAGGGAAAATCAAGCTTTGAGGGCAAAGCTTGACAAATTAGAGAAACCCCTAGAGAGATTCATTAGTGGATTTAAGGATTTAGGCATGGTGTCGGGTAGTCAAAACCCCAACAATGATAGATCGGATCTAGGATACCGAGCTATGAGATCAAATGCTATGGAAAAGTCATAGGCAAGGATGCCATATGACTATAGTAAGGGAAAGGCCAAAAATGGCAAGGGAAAGCCATTTAAAGGGAAGAAGAGGAATTTAACCAAGGACAAGGTGTCCAAAGTTTAGAAGGTTAGGGTTGTAGGTCAAGAAGTACCGGAGGTACACCAATGTGACCTTGCAATTATAGATAAGTCACCTAGGGAGGTGACCAAGGCTAAGAGCTCAAGGGGGAGCTCTAGGAGTTAAGATGGGGTCCATGTTCAATGGATCTCAGGAGGATTTCTTCTGGAAGTCTAGATGAGTTGTAGAATGTGCCAAAGGATTTGGAAACAAATTTGAATCTTAATCCTAGAAATTTGGCACATCAAAAGTGAGTTTCATGCATGAAAATATAACAATGGAACCATATTGCATGAAAATTGGTTCTCAATGTGTAGATGTCATATAAATCAATGCTAGGGATGCATTGTGGTTGGGTATGAGAAGATACATCAAGAAGAGATCAAAACTAGGACTTTAGGTCAAGGTTCAATTGAACCATTTAGATAGTGTTGAGTTTTGTGTCAATCTTGGGATTGGTAATAGATACACGTGTGAATATATTTTTCCAAGTAGACATGTGTACCACAAATCTCTCCACAAGATGTGGGAATTTTTGGAGATGTGTGGAATTTCTGGTGTATTTCTGATGTTGGGTCAGAAATGCTGAAAATGTAGGGTACCAGTCGACTGATGCAGAGGGCAGTCGACTGGTACAGTTCGATCCAGAAACTAGGATTTTCTATGCATTAGTCGATTGATCCTCCATCAGTCGACTGATCTTTTTTGTTTACTCCATCAGTTGACTGGCCCAAGGGCAGTCGACTGATGCCGCAAATATTTAAAAGAATACCCTGCGTGGGGGCAGCCGAACCTAGGGTTTCAACGCTGCCCCTTGTCGACACCTCCCTCATTTGATCTCTCTAGCTCCTCTAAGGCCTCCTACGACCTTGAAATTGTGTCCCTAGCCCTCCTTCACCTTAAGATCCGAATGTAGGGCAAGAAAACCACCCTCCTTGAGTCAAACTTGATCATTATCCATCATGCAACGAATGGAGAGACGGTAACGATGTGTTTGCTTTATTTTTCCCCTTTGATCTATGATTCATAACTAACTCTTCATTTTGTGCATGCTTACCTTGTTTTCCTTCTTGATTGGGACATTCGTGGTACATGCATATGGTATTTGCATTTTAGGGCTAGGCAAAAGCGAAGGGTTGGTGAGGGACCATCCCGACAGCCTCCCATAGATCCTACGGCACCTCGGTTCCGTTCCGAGGCCTGCCGGTGGGTATTTGATAATACTGACTTCACTTTAATGAACTGTCAATATCTCAATCAATCATACTTTCAGTAGAATACTCCACATATCATTGAGATCATCATTTATTTTGGGTTAGAAAAGTTAGTGTACTGTCAGCATTATGTAAATTTTGACCTCTGCAAGGAATTTTACGTAAATCTCACATGTAGTAGTCTCTATGACGGGGCGTATGAGTCCACGGTAGGGGGAGTTACTATTCCTTTTACACCTGCATTATTAGGATCATTTCTAGGGTTTCGGGTTTCGAAAAACCCATTTACATGTTTCCCTAATGTCACTGAGCCATTATCATTGTCAAATGTCACCATTGATCAAATTCACCGTCATTATTTCGACAATCCTCGACCTCCTCTGCAGTGTATTTTCATAGCTAGGCATATGAGTGCAGTTAGCATCATTCTTTATAAAATTGTCCTAGACTGCATTCTGCCCATTGTCACTAAGGGGAGGTCAAAGATTCGACTATCTGACCTAGTGATGATGTATGCTTTAGAGAGGAGGCTAGACATTGACATCGCCCTCCAGATATTCGCATCTATTGTGCATTTTTCGCATGACGTCCATGGGAAGATCTACATGCCATTCGGTCATATTTTGACCGAAGTCTTTGCATCTAGAGGTATTAGCATCACTAGAGGTTAGATTCATCAATTGTCCAAGGACTACGACCAGATAGGTTCTCGGCAGCTCTCCTTGGCCGGGATTGAGAGACAGCAGGGTGTGATGATCTGACGACGTCGTCATGCATCCTCCAACTCTGATGATGATGAGGATGAGGAGGCTGCCCCTGCTGCTGTGCCTGCTGCTACTCCTGGAGAGATTACAGAGGAGCGGTTCTCCCGATTAGAGGCAGAGGTTCACGGACTCCGGGAGGACTTTTAGAGTTTCCAGCAGCAACAGGCAGACATGCATGAGATGATGCAGCACTGGGACCTGATGTACCAGGCCCCTCCTCCTCCTCCTCTTGGTGATGACGCATAGCTTCAGCATGATGTGGATATGATGGTGTTGAGAGTGTGTGTAGCGTGGGCATGCTCTTTTATTATCTCTTAAACACCATATTTAATATTGTAATATTTGGAGATTCTTGTAGCACTTTATGGTTGCGTATGAACTTTTAATTCATGTTTTAGTATTGCTTATATGAAGTGTTATTACCTTGTTATTATTTTATGGTTATATGATGAATTTCAATATACCTTCTATCAAAAGATTATGGTATAAAGGGGGAGCTTTCATCACCTTTCTTTCTTTAGTGTTAATATAAGAACAAGGGGGAGGATTGAAAACATTTCTATGTTTTAAATAGTATCGGATAGACTTGGAAAACATATGGGTTCAAACCTAGGATGGAAGGTTGATACAAAATGAAGTGTTTTCAAAGAATTTGAGTTGTAGTCAAAAAGTCAAACATGTTTAGATTTTTCATGAAAATATATTTTTCTCTGATAGAATACATCATAAGAAACATGTTTGCAAAATTTCATGATTTTTCGAATTTTATGGAATTAATTATGGGTTTCTGAATTTTGGCTCAGAGGCTAAAAATGTTCAGATTGAGCCGTATCAGTCGACTGATTTTTTTGTGGGTTTGAGGTTTGAAGCCACCAGCCGACTGGTAACTGACGCAGTCAACTGGTGCTGATGTTTTCCGTTTTCAATTTTTTTCAGAAAATGAAGGTATCCGTTATTGATACCAATGGTTAATTTTGCTTGGGGCAATAATTTTGATGGTGGCAAAGGGGGAGAACTTGTGGTTTAAGTTAGGTTTAACTTAACTTGTGGAGTTAGTTTTTAAGTTAACTTGTGGTTATGCAAATTTGAAAATTATGTGTGAAGGCATAGGTTAAGGGGGAGGATGCATGTTTATGCTTCTTAATTTTTTATGTCTTTAATTTTCAATTGTTATTGTTGTACCTAACTTAAACATATTGCTACACATCAAAATGGGGGAGATTGTTGGTGCAATCGACCCATGTTTGATCAAGTAGATCATGAGTTTTGATGTGTATGTCAATATGATTAAGTTAGGGTTTCATGTTGATCTAATATGTGTATATGAGTGTGCAGGTTTGCAGGATACACATAGACTTAGTTGGACGTCTTCGGGTCCGGTGAAGGATGACATGGGGAGACGAGCCGTGGGCTTGCATGCATCCGAGGGACGAGAGCCAAAGTCGAAGAAGGCTTGAAGGCAACAAGTCGAGGCTGCTGGAAGCAGGAATGATGAGCTGAGGGAAGCACACTTCGAGGTATACGCGAAAGATGGCATGGGAGACGAGCCATCGGCTTGCATGCATCCGAGGGACAAGAGCCAAAGTCGAAGAAGGCTTGAAGGCAACAGGTTGAGGCTGTTGGATGAAGAGTCAGCTAAGTCGCGAGGATTCGAGTGTTGAGAGAATTGTACTCAGGAAGGGAAATCCTAGGATTTGAGTGCTGAGAGTATTGTACTCGGGAAGGGAAACCTTAGGTGGCAGTCGACTGATGCTTGGATCAGTCGACTGATGAAGAGCACAGAAAGATCAGTCAACTGATCCTTGCATCAGTCAACTGGTGTCAACCAGAATGTGAATCGTTAGACTGTGACATTCAAATTCGCGAGGACTAGTCGACTGGTGATAGCACCGGTCGACTGGTAACGGTCAGAACAGTATCAAGCACTATTTAAGAGGGCTCATTTTTTGCTAAGTTTCCTTAGCGAAACAAGCTTGGGTAAAGCCTGTAAGTAGCCTACAAGTGCTCAGAGGTTGTCAAGGGATTGTGGCGAGGTTTCTCCACCCACATGGACAAGTGCTAGCCGGAGGTCTTCCGGGGAATCTTCCACCTACGGATCGGGATCGTCCACCTTACGGACAACCGTGGAGTAGGAGTATCATCTCCGAACCACGTAAATCATTTGTATTAGCATTATTTTTCTTCGTGTTATTAGTATTTCCTCTTGCGCACGCTAACATTGTAAGAAGAAAATCGAAAAGAGGCTATTCACCCCCTCTAGCTGTACGTCAAGGTCCTAACATATGATGCATTGTGCATTTTGATTGTGATTGCTGCATTTATTTGTTGCACTTATTTGACATGAACGTACAAGATATACTTATGTGTAGTTTGATGACCCTACACTTGCTTGTGTGGTACGAGGCCTTTTATAGTCAGGATAGACTGATTTCTGGTATGCACAGTCAGTTGTTACTTTCAGTTATGCATATTTTGATTTTCCTGCTGAGACTGTATCATGTTATTTCTGTATAGCTATTCCAGCTATTTTTGTTGATCCATGCATATCTTTCTATATACCGGCGAAGTCTACTTGGATTCACTACCCGTCACAATGTTTTTATTTTCAGGTTGAAAGCTCGCCGGAGGAGCCCAGTTGCCGGTCCCGGGTCCCCACGACTCCATAGGATGGGTGCTTCCTCTGTGTTTTGTTTCGTTTTATAGCTTAGTCTATATTTTGTATTCATTATGATACTGTGGACTTGTATTTGATTTATTCGTGCGGTATTGTATTTTGAGTCCTTTGTTGGACTTTTGTGATGTGGTTCTGCTGCGCGCCCGCCCTGGGGGCAGCTCAGGTGAATTTTTATGATATTTCACATTGCGATGTCATTGTTTTCATATTATATATATCTATTTTGAGGCCTGAGGCCAATTATACTGCGTGGGTGTTTGTGTGTATGTGTAAATTATCCGCCGGACAGGGGAGATGTTGTCTGATTTTATATTGGATCAGCGGCTCCGTTGGTCTCGGGGCATAACAATTGTAGATATCTAGATTGAGCCCGTGTGTTGGTGTCGACCTTCCGGCAGCAGTCAGGCGTAGAGGAGTAGTATCAAGGTCGTAACACGAAGGCGAAGTCGCAGTAAGAGCGTTGTAGCTTGTGGAAGAGTTGTACTTGAAGGGTTGCTCTCGATCACCTTATACAGCCCATTGAGGGCGCCTTAAATCCGAGGCTTTATCTGATCCGAAGCCTTCGTAGCTTATGTCACGCCCCAAGGCCCATGTTTGCTCAAAAAAAGGATAGCATCTCTCATGTACGATAGACAATCTGAAACATTTATACATACAATCTCACACAAATAATATATATGACTCAGCCAACACAGTTGGCAACCCAAATATAATATAAACTCCATAACCACACAGTATAAAAGATAGTATAAAAAAAATCATATATCCCAATCAAAACTCAAATCTAATGAAGAGCATACCAATTACATATAAGCATAAACATAACTCCACTCAAACTAAACATAATACTATTAAAATAATAAATAATAGTTTAATAAAGAAAATACGGAAAGAAAATGCAGAAGAACTCCAAAATGCTCAACACTATGGGACTGGCAACTGGATCCTCTCCTAGTTCCATGTAACGCAACTATTGACTATCTGAAATAGAATTAGATGCAAGGAGTGGTGAGTCCAGGCGAATTCTGCGGGTAATCAAATAGATAAATGCATGACATATAAAAAGATACAGTACGAAGGTAGAAGTAACAGTATACAATCTCCGAAATAGAATAACATGTATGAATATGCAAATCTGAATGAAAGTGGAATAATAAATTATACATGTATATGTCAATCAAATGCAGCAATCATAGCTCACACAAATGCAACAAACATATATAAATGCACGATGTAATAAATGTGTATGATGTAATGATATGTGTCACCCCTAACGCTAGTCATGCTGCCATCACATCACATCTATGAAGTCGAGTGGGTAGAGTTATTGCGGGTATAAGAGCAGATAAATTCATGGCATAATAAAAAGTATATCAAGCAAGTAGATATCAACAGTATACAATCTCCGAAAAAAAACAGGATAAAATCTAGGCATGTGTAAAATAGAATGATAGTGCAATAATAATGCATGCATTTATGTCAACTAAATGCAATAATCATAGCTCATCTAATTGCAACAAACACAAGAAAAAGCAAAATGTAATAAATGTATATGATATAATGACATGTGTCACCCTTGACGCCAGTCAAGCCGCCATCACATCACATCTGCGAGGCCGAGAGGGTAGGGTTGTGACAACTGTACACACTCCAACAAATACCACTACTATTAGTGGTTAAGTGGACAAGAAGCTAGGGAGCCAATTACTCTAAAAATCCCAGGAAAAAGGGGGAGTGATGTTGTCTCGAATAGATGTCACGATGTGAGACTTAAATTTAGATATTTATAAAACTGAAAACCCGTGCTAGTAAGATTAAATGTAGAATAGGGGCCTCAGGTCGTATTTTTCCAGGACTAGTTGCGAGTATTCGACTTAAGCTTGATAGTTATTTGTTGTCAAATGATTTGGGTTTTCGAGATAAAATGGGGTTTTGTTTTGTAAATAAGAATGGAAGTAAGTTCGAAATGGAATTGACTCAACTAAGTAGAGTTAAACTAGGTGTTACAAGAATAAAGCTTAACAACTAGGAAAAAATTAACATAACAATTTGAAGTTGCAAAATTGAAATACAAAACTGATATCAATTACAGGAATTCACTAACATTGCATCTAAAGTCGGAAATGGAAATTAAGCAAGCTGAAAACTTAAATAGAATTTGTTTGTGTAGGAAAATTTCCTGATCGGTTGGCTGACCGATCAGATGTAAGCCTGATCGGTCTTAGTGACCGATCAGGTGGAGTATGGATCGGACGATAGTCCGATCAGTAACTGAAAACAGCTGATACAAAACTAAGAACAGAATTCAAAAGCAACTGAAGCAATTCAGAAACGAAATCTACAAGCTATAGACTCCAGTTCAAGTTCTTCACCGAGATTTCTCCTTGCTGTCACACAAAGATCGAGCTCGGAACCCCCTCGCTCGAGAATTGATCAAAACTCAGCTTCCAAGATCGAATCGCGTGGCTTGAGGTGAAATCTGAACTCCTTCCGATCCTCTCTTCTGCGATGGTTTGGATGACAAGTGGCAGCTCAGGAAACCTCGAACCAGCTCAGAGAACCCCTCTAATTTGGCCCGATCGATAGAGAAATGGAATCGGATGAAGATTGATCGAATGGAGCTCGCTCACGGGGAAACCCTCGCCGGAGCTTTCAGACACGAAGAGATTGCGATCCTTCTATGGAAACTGGGCTTGATGAATCGAAAACTGGAAAACAACTTGACCTGGTGGTCACCTCCGATCGAAAAATTGAAGAACACCAAGAACAGAACGAACGGAAGACGCGATCTAGCGACCACCCCCCAGCAAGAGGGAATTCCTCATTTAAATTTCCTTTTGAATTTTGGACGGCTGTGATTGCTCCCATCTCATCCAACGGTCGAATTAAGTTAGATCGAACCCAAACTTCCCAGATCTTGATCAAGGGCTCTGATCTACTGCTCCTTAGCTCGGATCACTCAGATCTGAAACGGATGGCTCAGATCTTCTCTTCTTTAGCTTGGACGGTCTAGATCCTCTATTGCTCGATCCAATGGTTGAATTAACTCTGATCTGGCCCAAACTTCCAGATCTTGATCCATGAACTTGATTAAGTCTATCTTGAGCTTGGATCGGCCAGAAGTTGGAGGATGGTTCAGATCTAACCGTTCTCTTGAATGGATGACCCATATTAATCCGATGCTTGATCCCTTTGATCCGAATCCAATTCTGACCCAAGTTTGACCCAATATGATCCAGGTCCATGATCATTTGAACCCTACAAAATGATATTAAATTTAAGTGCCAAAACATATTAAATATAGAAAGAATTGAATCTTAAGCAAAATGGAGGTAATTCATGAAATCTTATATAAATGCAAACTTAAGCATATAATATTGGATCAAAACATAGATTTGAGTGCGTAGTTTAATCAACAAAATGAAAGTTATCAACTCCCCCACACTTATTCTTGGGCGTCTCGCACAAGCTACTAGGAAACTAAGATGTATCCCCCCTAGATTATTCTCGATCATTGTAAGAAGCAATTGAAAAGAAATTACCTAGGGTTGTCAATTCTCAAAAATCTAAGCTCAATAAACTAGTATCTTGTCCTTAAATCAACAACTTAGCTTACTTCCTCCTTCATGACTCATTGAGATGAAATCGACACACAACACCTTCCTAATGGATTTGTAGTGGCTCTCTTCCTAAGTTCTACATTTCAATGAAAGTGGAGCTCACTCAAACACAATATGTTTCTTGAACTACCATAAGCTTGCTTATTATCTACTCTCCACCTTCATTCTTGCCTTGGATCCACATCTACAAAGGTTTATTAGAAACACATTACAAAAATAAGAAATGAATAGAATGAAAAAGAATTTTCCATGAATTATAATCCCAAAGACTAATGGTAAAGGAAATAAAGACATATGATATGATAAGAAAAGGAATATGATAAAGAGATATAGCATGAATAAGAAATATGGGAAAGTAAGGAAAAATAGAAGACTTGGATACTCAAAATTATTTCTAATGCTCTTTGCCCTGCTGTGGTAGCCTCTTATGAATTCTGAACCAAGAGAAGTAAGTATGAGCTGATTTGGAGGAGGTACAATACTGAAGGCAATGTTCCGTACTGTGCCAGCTTCTCTGATCGGTCCAGAGACCGATCAGATATGGCCTGATCGGCCTGATGATCGGACTGATGATCGGACTAGTGCTCCCTGTTCGGACTAGTGACCGATCAGGGACTGATCAGTAGCCAAATTCAGAACTCTAAAACTGTTTCTGCTGAGAATCCTCTTCTTCTTTCAATCAACACTAAATCTTAATCCATCTAGCTTCTTATTAACGACTCCAAGCTCAGAAATCTAACCATCTTTTGAATTTTCATGTTTTCATTTGTCTTTTCTTTACTTCTTTTTTTTTTGTTTTCTATTTTTTTTTCAGCTGCTTGTTGCGTTTTCTTTTTTTTTTCTGCAGCTTCAACTATCTCCAACAACCAAATTCTACTCCCTCGTCTCCACTTCAGTGCTTGGCAACGATTAGAACTTTTTGAAGATACTTCCACTTGCCAATTTCATGTCTAAGTGAAGCTTTTGATGGACTTGGAAAACTTCACTAATTACTACCCTTTGTAAACCCCCATTCCTTTCTAAGCTATCCTCATAGAGTTGGAACACCAAACAACATTCAGAAATCGACTCGTTCTGAAAATGATCTTAACTTTCCAATACTTACAACTCATCTTTGATACATTACCCATTAAATTTGGCACACTTCTTCATTTTCTTTTCGTTTTTGCATTGCATTCATCATATTCTTCCATTTCTTTAGTCTCATCAAAGCATCCGGAATCCATAAAAATCTATCTTAAAATCCATAAAAACAGATTATAAACATCATGATACATCACTTCTCACCAAAATTCCTTTCAAAGTTCTAGCCACCTCCTCCACACTTAAACTTTTGTCCGTCTCGGGCAAAATAACATCAAGAAAAATCCCAAGTAACCAAGTATATAGAGAAATATGGATATGAGCAGAAAAAATAGGGGAAGGAAAAAGAATAAAGCATGAATCAACAAGATATGTTGCAATGGAAAGGGAAGACAAAATGATTTACCTATATAAATGTGATCCAATCTTAGAAATATGGTTTTGAAAGAACCTACGCAAGTTCTAGAGTACAATTACATGTGTGCATCTCAACAATAAGGCTAGGTCCTCACTAGGTAAAAAGAATTCATCTCAAGTCATCACTCTAGAGTCCATAACCAAGTAGTACTCAAGTAACCAAAAATTTTCATCCATTGACTCAAATTCTAAGTTTTGACAACCAAATTTAATTCGTTTTCAAAAGACTCTAAAATGATATAGAAACAACCTAGAGGGATACATTTATTCTTAATCATGCAAAAATAATGTGCCAAAAGGGTAAAATGATGTCTACAATCACTATTTATTCATCCTACATTTCCTAAACATTTATTATCAAACTCATTGGAAAAGAAAATTTAACTACTTGAAAACAATCAAATGGTATTTACAATAAGGTAAAACGCAAGGAAAAAGAAAACTCCCCTTTAGGTTGGGTAGATAGCATCTTTGATGTCCACTCCATCCACCTCTAGCTCCTTTAATTCTTCATAGTACTTCTTGAGCCGGTGGCCATTGACTTTCCACACAAAACTATTAGCCTTATCTTTAATTTCAACAACACCATAGGGAAAAATATTAGTTACAATAAATGGACCTTCCCACCTTGACCTCAACTTACCCTTAATCAACTTGAGCCTTTGACTTGTATAATAAGACCTTGTCACTAATTTGAAATTCTTTCCTCACTATGTGTTTGTCATGGAAGTTTTTGGTCTTTTCCTTGTAGATCCTTGAGTTCTCAAATGCCTCTAGTCTAATCTCCTCAAGTTCTTGAAGTTGAAGTTTCCTTTCTTCTCCCACCTTGGTAGCATCAAAGTTACAAGCCTTCACCACCCAATATGCTTTGTGCTCTATCTCCACGGGAAGATGACAAGCTTTTCCATACATTAACCGGTAGGGAGACATGCCAATTGGTGTCTTGAATGTCGTTCTATAAGCCCAAAGTGCATCATCTAGCCTCTTGCTCCAATCTTTTCTATTGGGCCCAACGGTCTTTTCCAAAATTGCTTTGATTTCTCTATTGGAAATTTCGGCTTGGCCATTTGTTTGGGGATGGTAGGAAGTAGAAACCTTGTGTACAACCCCATATTTACTAAGTAGGGCCTTCATATGTTTGTTGCAAAAGTGAGATCCTTGGTCACTTATTATAGCCCTGGGAATTCCAAACCTGCAAAATATATGTGACCTAACAAAACTAACAACAACAGAAGAGTCATCAGTCCTGGAGGGAATGACCTCCACCCATTTAGAAACATAGTCTACAGCAAGTAAAATGTACAAATAACCACAGGATGCAGGAAAAGGTCCCATAAAATCAATTCCCCAAACATCAAAAATCTCACAAAATAACATAGTCTGTAGGGGCATCTCATTTCTAGCTCCTATATTCCCAGTTCGCTGACATCTATCATAATTTTTATAAAACACATATGAATCATGAAATAAGGTGGGCCAGTACAAACCACATTCTAACACTTTCCTAGATGTTCTTTGTGGTCCAAAGTGTCCCCCACATGCTGATGAATGGCAAAAAACAAGGACTGAATGAAATTCATGGTTAGGTATGCATCTCCTTATTATTTGATCATTACAAAACTTCCATAAATACGGGTCATCCCACACATAGAATTTTGCATCACTTTTGAGTTTATCTTTTTGAGCTTTAGAAAAGTGTGTAGGAAAAACATGTGCTGCTAAAAAGTTAACAAGGTCTGCATACCAAGGTGACTCACCATGTACTGCAAGAAGGTGCTCATCTCTAAAGTCGTCATCAATGGTGGAAGTGGATCCATCTCCTTCAATTCTGCTCAGGTGATCTGCAACTAAGTTTTCTTTGCCACTTCTATCTCTGATTTCCAAGTCAAACTCCTGGAGTAGAAGCATCCATCTGATTAGCCTAGGCTTAGCATCTGGCTTCTTCAAAAGGTATTTTAAAGCTGCATGATCAGAAAAAACAATGACACGTGAGCACAATAAATAAGATCTAAAACGGTCTAAAGCAAAAACAATGGCAAGAAGCTCCTTCTCAGTGGTGGTGTAATTGGCTTGGGCGGCATCTAGGGTTTTGGAGGCATAACATATGACATGAGGTGCTCCATCCACCCTTTGTGCTAGAACAGCTCCCACTGCAAAGTTAGATGAATCACACATTAATTCAAATGGTAAATTCTAGTCAGGTGATCTAATAATAGGAGCAGAGGTAAGAGCCTCCCTGAGTCTGTGAAAAGCTTCTTTGCACTTATCATCAAAACAAAAATCAACATCTTTCTGTAAAAGTCTTGTCAAGGGCCGAGCAATATCGCTGAAATCTCTAATGAATCTGCAGTAGAAACCTGCATGTCCAAGAAAGGCACGAACATCCCGTATGCATACGGGGTAAGATAAAGCAGATATAACATTAATTTTTGCAGGATCTACCTCAATACCTCTCCTAGAGACTATGTGACCTAATACAATACCATGCTCTACCATAAAGTGATATTTTTCAAAATTAAGCACAAGGTTAGTCTCAATGCATCGGTGTAAAACCCTAGACAAGTTATCTAAACATGAATCAAACGACGTGCCAAAAACTGAAAAATCATCCATAAAAATCTCCATACAGTGCTCTAATAACTCACCAAATATACTTACCATGCATCGCTGAAACGTTCCTGGAGCGTTGCAGAGTCCAAATGACATCCGTCTGTCGGCAAAAGTGCCGAAGGGACAAGTGAAGGTAGTCTTCTCTTGATCCTCTGGGTCTATGCAAATCTAGAAGTAGCCTGAATACCCATTCAAGAAGCAGTAATGGGACTTCCCTGCCAGTCTCTCAAGCATCTGATCAATAAAGGGTAAAGGGAAATGATCCTTCCTCGTGACATGATTAAGCTTCCGGTAGTCAATGCATACTCTCCATGAATTTTTGACTCTGGTGGGCACTAATTCGTTACTTGCATTTTCCACCACTGTAACTCCAGATTTCTTGGGCACCACATGTATGGGACTAACCCACTTACTATCAGAAATAGGGTAAATGATTCCTGCCTGTAGAAGTCGAGTCACCTCTTTCTTAACTACATCCAAAATGAGTGGATTAAGTCTCCTTTGTGGCTGCCTCACTGGTTTAACATTTTCTTCCAAGAATATCTTGTGCATGCAAATTGCTGGGCTAATACCTGGTATATCTGATAAAGTCCACCCAATAGCTTTCTTGTGCTGCCTCAGGACTTGCAATAATTTCTCTTCTTGCTTTGATTCCAAATGCTGAGCAATGATAACTGGAAAATTCTGCTCCTCTCCTAGAAAAACATACTTCAAATGATCTGGTAGTGGCTTAAGCTCAATCTGGACCTGCTCAGTAGGTATGGGTGATCCCTGGGGCTCAGTGCAATCCCCTATACTCACACACCTCTCTTCTGAGTCCTCTGAAATATCAATAGAAATAGGTGATCCTTGGGGCTCTATGCAATCCCCTACACCTATAAAATCCTCTTCAGCTGGAAGTAGGTCTGAAATAACCTCTGAAATGTCCTCAGCCTCAGTAGTGAATACACTCTCAGCCTCCTCTAAACTGACAACTCCTCTAGAAAAATCAAGTGAAGCTCCCCCAGCCAAAATATCTGCATCATCCAACTCCTCTAAAATGTCAATGCTCATAATAGAGTGGTCTTCTCTAGGGTGCTTCATGGCATCAAATATGCTGAATTGGACTGCTGTGTCTCCAATTTCCATCGAAAGTGTGCCAGCATATATATCTATCTTTGTTCTTGCAGTCTTCAGAAATGACCTCCCTAAAGTAAGTGGAGATCTGTGTGCAAGGTAGTCTCTCTCCATGTCCAGAATGTAAAAATCTGCAGGAAATATCAGCTCCTTCACCTTAACCAACACATCTTCAATAATCCCGGCGGGGTGGGTCTGACTCCTGTCTGCCAACTAAATCACAACTCCGGTATGCTGTAGAGGGCCTATGCCAAGCATCTGGAAGACTGATCTGGGCATCACATTTATGGAGGCTCCTAAATCCAACATGACATCATGGAACATGGTCCTCCCTATCTCACAAGATACAGTAAAAATCCCTGGGTCTTTACACTTCTGAGGAATGACATGGATAAGTGCTGAAACATTTTTCCCCAAGCTGACCAACTCATTCTCCTTCAACTTCTTCTTATGAACACATAAATCTTTCAGGAATTTTGCATACTTAGGAATCTGTTTAATCATGGTCAACAAGGGTACATTGATCTCCACTTTACTAAACAACTTCACTAGCTCATTGTATTCCTTAGCTTTCTCCTCCTCCACTTGCTTCTTAGCTTGGGTTTTGCACTGAGGGAATGGCAAAGGAACTCTCATTTCTTCCTCTTGAGCCGAAAGTTGAGGAGCTAAATTTTGGACTGATTTCTCCACTGAAGTAGCTGTTGTAAACTCCCCTTTGTTGGAAACGGATGGCTAGAGAGGGGGGGTGAATATAGCCAATCACTTCGACTTTAAACACTTATGAAGTTTCTGTAACTCAGATATCAGTAGCACAACGGAAAGAGTAGAAAACAGAGTGTGCAGAAAACTAAAAACAGAAACGAAAGCAAAACAAACACAACTAGCAAGATCGCTAACAAGGAGGGTTTACAAGGTTCGGGGATAACTTGCCCATACTCCTTGGCGTGCCCTTAAGGTGGGCGATCCCTTGATCGTCGGCAGATCAAGCCCCGGTTAACACCGGATAGAAGACAACCTCCTTCTCAGTGGAGAAACCTCTCCACAGCGTTTCAATCACAAATATATGTTTAAGCACAATGAAACAATAGGAAGGATCTTACTCAAGCACTCAGCAAAGACAAGAACACAACAAGCTTTCCCGAGCTCTACCCAGCGGCGATCTCACGCAAGGAACCCTTCCTCGTGTCTTCCGGCTGTTAGACTCCAAGCCTCTTGTTCTCTCCTTCAAGCGCTCAAGTAATGGTTGCTTCAAGAATGCAGTAGCTTGCTCAAGGTGATGAGAACTTCAGAAATACAGCAAGCAAGTTGTGGAGAACTCAAGGCACGGCAAGAAACCAGTTCACAAAAAAACTTTTGCTTCCACGAAGCCTTCTCTGTCCTTTTTGTTTCTCCACTCAGCATCAGGTGACAGCATCTCCTGCAGCCTCCAGCTACCTCACTGTCAACGCCAGCTACCACTGAGCCTTCCCTGGACTTCCTGAGCTCCCTCAGCCATGCTCCAGTTAGCGGCTCCAGTCTGCAGCTCCAGCCGTTGCAACCTGAGATGGAAAACGGACAAACCTACTCCAAGAAAAGCCTCCATTGACTTCTCCTTGAGTATTTGAATCCTCCCCTGTCACCTGCAGCTTAATCAGAGTGTTAGAGCAGCATATCAAGCAGTAAATCAAGATTCAGAAGTGAAGCGCAGAGAATCGGATACGATCAGACGCTCTGATCGAGTCTGACAGTGCAATTTGAATTAAAGTGATCGGTCACCGGACCGATCCAGGGCTTGTGGGTCGGTCACCAGACCGATCCACTGCTTCGCTGGGATTCCCAGCTCTCGCGGCTATACACGCCTGATCGGTCACCGGACCGATCAGAGTGAAGCCTGATCGGTCACCAGACCGATCAGAGTGAAGTCTGATCGGTCACTCAGACCGATCAGGACAAATGAACAATGATTCTGTAATCAGATCCTAAGTCCCTGATCGGTCACCGGACCGATCCAGGGTCTGATCCGGAGGAGAACTCACTCACTGTTCGCTCCCTGATCGATCACCAGACCGATCAGGAGCAAGTCAGTGAGGAAGCTGCTTGCTCCCTGATCGGTCACCGGACCGATCAGACATAGCTGGATCGGTCACCAGACCGATCCACGAAGGAGCAGCGTGCCAATATCCCTGATCGGTCACCAGACCGATCCAGGGAGTCAAACCCAACCCTCCAAGCTAGGGTTTCATCCACCTTAGCCCTCCAAGCTAAGGATTTTTCCATCTAACTCTCCAAGTTGGGAATTTGCACCTAACCCTCCAAGTTAGGACTTTCCACCTAGCCCTCCAAGCTAGGACTTTTCACCCAACCCTTCCGAGTTAGAACTTCATCCAACCTAGCCCTCCAAGCTAGGCACCTGACCCTCCAAGCCAGGACTTTTTCACCTAATTCTCTAAGATGGGAATTTGCACATAACCCTCCAAGTTAGGACTTTTCACCTAGCCCTCCAAGCTAGGACTTTTCACCTACCTCTTCCGAATTAGGACTTTTCATACACCTAGCCCTCCAAGCTAGGATTTTCAACACCTAACCCTCCAGATTAGGATTTTCCAACACCTAGCCCTCCAGACTAGGATTTTCCATACCATGCCTGATCCCCGATCAGGACTTAATCATAATCAATAATCATCCACCTAAACTAAAATTGGTGTCAACACCAAAACAACAATCAGGGCCAGACTGCATCAACACCCTTTTCCACTGATTTCTCCTTCATTCTCCACCAAAATCACAGGATTACTTGAGGAAGGAGTTAGGCTCGGACTAGGGGTGGAACCAACTGAATTTGAAGTAATTTCAGGGCTGTTTGGGACTGGAAATGTAGTTGCTGTCCTGTTTTCAGAAAAAATCAGCTCTTGGACCATTTGGAGTTGAAGCCACCTTCCCACTCCTCAAAGTAATAGCACTAACATTCCCCTTTGGATTTGGAGTAGCTTTAGAAGGTAGTTGACTTGATCCTTGAGCTTGCATTTGATTCATCCCACTAGCCAATTGTCCAATTTGCCTCTCAAGGTTTTGTATGGTGGGATCATTCCTTTGTTGTTGCAAAAGTTGTTGAAGCATCTCCTCTATCCTTTGTTGTTGCGCATTTCCCCCACTAGTGCCTCCATAGCCCCCTTGGTTAGCATGAGACTTTGATTGGCTTTGAAATGATGATTGAGGTGGTTGAAATTGTTGAACTTGCTATGAGCCTTGAAAGTAGGGCTGTTGGGGCTGATTATAGGGCTGAAATGGTTGAGAAAATTGCTGAAAATTTTGCTGAGAACTTGGTTGAAATGGTTGAGAATTATAACTCTGAAAATTCTGAAGTTGAGGTTGCAATTGTGGTTGTGAGGCCTGAAATTGAGTGGGCTAAAAATTCTGATTTGATTGCTGAAAACCTTGGTTGAATGGCTGAAATCCCTCCTGTGAGAACTGATTTTGTTGTTGAAAATTCGAACTTCCTTGAAACCCTTGCTGATTCACTTGAAAAGGTGGCTGATTTCCTTGATAGGGTTGCTGAAATTGTTGGAAAGGTTGTTGAAATTGTTGAAATTGTTGTTGTGCTTGCTGATTTTGTTGATAATTCGATTGGGGCTGTTGATATTGCGGTTGGGATGGGTTTTGCTGATAAAAAGAATTCTCATACTTCAAGTTCGGATGATCCCTCCAACCCGGATTATATGTGGATGAGTAGGGGTTGTTTTTGGCTTGGAATTGTCCCCTAGTCAAAGCAGCTAATGTCTCATCTTGTTGGAGGTCAGGACATAGATCCGAATTGTGTTCTTGACTTGAGCAAATACTGCATAACCTCTGTTAGTGATATGAGAAAAGAGTCCTAAGGCAATCGCCTTATGATTGTAATCATTTATTTTAATAAATGAATATTCACTATTTGAGTATACATGTTTATGTATTTGATTGAGATCTTAAACTCATTTACTGAATGTCCGCAATACAATTCACAGCATGAGAGAATTTGTGATGAATTCACAACTAGTGATTATCTCTACATGTCCAATTATGAAGTATTGAAATTGTCCCTAGTCGATGAATTGACAAAAACGGACATTATCAATTCTGTTGAGACTAGCATGGGTTATTCTCTAATCAGCTGATTCTCACTGGCTGGTGACATTGGGATGTCCGGAGATAAACATGAATGTTAGTTAAGGGAACTAGTTCATTGGAGTGACTGGCTGTAAAACTTCATATGGTAGTCTACATATAGACATGTCAGTGAAGTTCTTACTGCAGCTTAAGTGCGATGTTCCTTTGACTTGTGGTGTTCAAGTCATCTTGGTCATGGAGACTTATACTTTGACATGTTAAGCAAGCATCTCCAAGGAGGTGTGGACCCAGGATGATTGGGTATAAGCCGAAGTGCCCGAAGATGTTTGAACAACCTACAAAGGATTCACCACTCCTTGCGAGGAGATGTATACCCAAGGCCTATCGTCGGATTGTTACTTGAAGCCTCTGGCCAGAGCATGACATGTTCAGAGTATGAATCTCTTAGATACATGAGAGTAATTAGAATCCGTAGGACGAGAAAACGTTACTTGGGCTAGGTGTGACGTAGTCAGCCTAGTGGGGACTGACACACATAGACCATGTCCTAAACCAAGTGGGTATAAGATGGTGAAGGGAATGGGGCACGATTCATTATAGCTGCTAAAGGGTTTCAGAATAGTTTCTGAGGTCAACCGTTGATCTTTCGATTAATTGGGGATCATGATGTACTACTAGGTGCCACTCATGATCGTTCTATAATTGGTTAATTATAGACGACCAACATAAATCGAAAGCCTATTTAGTCACATGCACTACGAGTGATCCGAGGGATTTAAAACGAGTTGAAAATTGGATTTTCCGATCAAGAGAGATAAGTCGAATCTGAATTTTTCAGAGACGCATCGGAAGCATAAAATGGCTAAGTCTTTTGAAGACTTATTGGACGAATTAAATGAGTTTAATTCGTACGGTTTCGGCTTGGGTTTGGTCGGCCAAAGAGGGTCCCCACCCTCTTTGTTTGGCCGGCCACAATAAAAGGGGAGAACCAAATTGTTTGGTTCAAATTATAAAATAAACCGCGCGTGGTTTGTTTTATAAAATTATGGATAAAGAAATTTATATAAATGGATTTATTTTTCATGGAAATTAAAATGAACCATGGATTGATTTATTTTATTTTATAAAATCAATAATAGATTGATTTACCATGATAAAGAAATTTATATAAAGAAATTTATATAAACGGATTTATTTTTCATGGAAATTAAAATGAACCATGGATTGGTTTATTTTATTTTATAAAATCAATAATAGATTGATTTACCATGATAAAGAAATTTATCTGAAGAAATTTATATAAAGAAATTTATATAAAGAAATTTATATAAAGAAGTTTATATAAAGAAATTTCTTTCCATAAGAAAAGGGAGACATGATTGTTTTTATTGTAAATTAAATTATGATAAAAACTTGGCATAATGGAATAATTCATAGAAAAATTTATAAGATAAATTTCTTATGAAAATTTATTCCATTAAAAGGAGACTTGGCGATTAAGAGGCTACTATATAAAGGTACCAAGGCAAGACTTGGAAATTAATTGAAGAGATCAAGGATTCTTGCCTAGCCTCTCTCCCTCTCCTTCTCTCCCTCTCCCTCCTCTAGTGGCGCCGGCCCTAGAGGCCCTCCTTTTGGTTGCCGCGAGCTTCCACCACCAAGAAGAGGCCGAAGAAGAAGAAGAAGCGGGCGCGACTCCTTCCTTCCTCCCGGAATCTTGATTCCGTTCTTCGTTTGGTGGTTAGTCTTTCCATCTCTCTCTTGGTATTCTTGTCGTGCCTTTGGAGAATCTAGTAGTTCTTGTCGGCACGAAACTCGTGGCTTTGCGAAGTCATCCCGAAGAAAACTCGGCGTGGACGCAAATAGAGGCGGAGCTTCCAAGGGACGCTACGGTTGGATCTCGTCCCTTTCTACGAGTTACGCGAGGTATTAAGTAAATTAGTTTACTTTCTGCAAAATTTTAAATGTATGATCATGTCTCCACAACATAAGGTTGCATGCTAGATACGTGGTTAAAATAATTTGAGAAATTATTTATGCTAAACCTTCCGCTGCACGTAATTAAATTTTAAAATTACGAACCCGTATCCATGTCAACATGCACCCGGTCCCAACAACCTCATCACTTGGCTTGAAGGTGGAGGTACTGAGAAATTCTGATTTTGACTCACATTGTTTAGAGCCATTTGCTTCACCAGGGAGGTGAGCTCCATCAATGAATTCTTAATTTCCTTTTGCTCATTTGATACCATCTGAACTTCATTAACTCCTCTGGTGGATAAAGCTCTACTCCCAAATTGCTATGAGTTCTGTGCCATATTTGAAATTAACTCCCTAGCTTGATCTGGTGTTTTGTTGACTAGGGCACCTCCTGCTGCAGCGTCTATCATGATCCGATCCATCTGGAGAAGTCCCTCATAAAAATACTGAATGAGTAGCTGCTCACTAATCTGGTGTTGTGGGCAACTAGAGCAAAGTTTGTTGAACCTTTCCCAATAGTCATAAAGAGTCTCTCCCACTACTTGCTGGATACCACATATGCTCATTTTGATGATCGCAGTCCTAGATGCTGGAAAGTACTTCTCCAAGAATGCTTTCTTCATAGAAATCCAGCTAGAAATGTGCCCAGTAGGTAAGTAGTAAAACCAATCCTTCGCTGCTCCAGTCAGGGAAAATGGGAATGCTCTCAGCTTGATATCTTCTTCTGAAATCCCCTGAGGCTTCATGGTGGAGCAGACAACGTGAAACTCATGTAAATGTCTGTTGGGATCCTCCCCAGACTGACCTTGAAATTTTGGCAACAAATGGATGAGTCCTGATCTTAATTCAAAATCTCCAGTGAGCTCTGGGTAGGCAATGCAGGAGTACTGAAAAGCATCATCTGGTGCTGCTAGTTCTTTCATAGTTTTCTGGTGATCTGCCATAGGATCAACTGAATAAGCAGAAATAGACTGAGTAGGAACAATAGCGATATCCTCTGAAGCACTGATTTGGTTCCTCCTTGCTCTGAAGGTCCTTTCAATTTCAGGATCAAAGTTTTCAAGAATACCACCTGCAAATCTGGTCATACACAAATACGAAAATCGCAGCAAATGTATACAAAATAATGAAACAAACAAAATAGCTCACAAGATATAGAGATAAGCAATAAAATGGATCACAGGATATGAAATTAAGCACACAAACTGAATCACAAGATATATTGTTGGTGCAGGAAGCACCAGATCGAACCTTGTTTTGATATTGGCAAAGGATTCAAAGTTAAGGGTTATTTGTTGTCTAACAATGTTGCTTTAGAGTGCAGGAAACAAAGTCCTAGCGAAGGGCTGCTAGGCACCTGACGATGGGCTGTCAGGAAACCAAGTCCTGGCGAAGGGTTGCTGGGCGAAAACCAAGTCCTAGCGAAGGGATGCTAGGCACCTGACGATGGGCTGTCAGGAAACCAAGTCCTGGCGAAGGGTTGCTGGGCGAAAACCAAGTCCTAGCGAAGGGATGCTAGGCACCTGACGATGGGCTGTCAGGAAACCAAGTCCTGGCGAAGGGTTGTTGGGCGAAAACCAAGTCCTGGAGAAGGGCTGCTAGGCGAAAACCAAGTCCTGGCGAAGGGCTGCTAGGCGAAAACCAAGACCTGGCGAAGGGCTGCCAGGCAAAAGTCCAACTGGAGGATCCGGTTGGCACCAGGTAAATTCTCCCGAGAGGAGTAGGTGAGGACGCGTTCCCCTTGAGGGAACATTAGGCGTCGGTTCGACCTAGGGCTCCATTTTGGAGACCAAAGTCAGAACCAAGACAGCTGAGGCTGTATAAATTAAATTAAATATTTGTTTTATTGTGTTTTGGACTAACCCTGGAAGCAGGACCGAAGGAACGTGTGTCTGCAGCTCAGAATGCCTCAAAGGAAAGAGGCAACTGCTGACCAGGGCGCCCGTAGTGTCCCGGGCGCCCCCAAGGTGAACACAAAACACAAAGAAAGCAAATGGACCTCGACAGTACAATCTGAGGGCGCCCCCACTGTCCCGGGCGCCCCCATGGCAAACCAACTGAAGAGTTAAGCTGCTGTCGCGTCTGCACTGCGCACCCAGGGCGCCCCCGCTGTCCCGGGCGCCCCCAGCGCCCAGGGCGCCCCCAGCCACTCTTACGCAGGAGACTTCAGCGCTGCGGATAAGAGTTTGCCGAGTCAACCAGGGCGCCCCCGTCAAGACCTTATCCCGAGGTTCAAGGGATAAGTCGTTGACTGCGCCTTGTGTGGATCTGCTGCCACGTGGGGGGGGGGGCGCCCCCGTCGACCAGGGCGCCCCCAGGCACTATAAAAAGGCCCCCTGACCTTCAGCTTGAAGACACTGCTTTCATTCAACGCATCCAAACTCTCTGACGACCGCGCTCTGCTCCAGGAACGTCCCTACTCAAGCCCGAAGCGCTGTCGACCTCCCGCTGCACCGAAACTCAAGCCTACCCCGGGAGTTGGTAAATACAGAAGTGTAATCTTTCTTATTGCAAATTGTATTTCTCTTCTGTACTCATTCTACGCATTATAGAATTGCCCAAAGTAAACGGTCAACGACCGTGGGCCTTGGAGTAGGAGTCGACCCAGGCTCCGAACCAAGTAAATTGACTGTGTTCGCATTGTTCTGCTTTGTCTTAATTTCCGCTGCGCACTTACTCTCTTCTCTAATCCGAACGATTTGCGACATTCACCCCCCCTCTATCGCATCTCTCGATCCAACAAGTGGTATCAGAGCGGGGAATTCAAACTTGGTGCAACCACCAGTTTGAAAATTTTATTTTCGGATTTTTTTCGCTTTATTTTTTTTCAATTCTGAATTCTCATTTTTTTACCTAAGTCAGAATCGATAAAACGATCAATTTTTTGAAAACTTGTCATAAATTTTTTTTATTATTATTTTAATATTTTTTCTCGAAATTCGTGCTACCTTAAATCAAGAAATTTTTTTTCCAAACATTAAATTCTTATTCTTTTCATTTATCAGAATTGAAAAAATCATCATTTTCAAAAATTTTGTCATAAATTGTTTTTTTAATTTTATTATTAATTCGCCTCGAAATTCGTGCAACATTTGTTTTGGACAATTTTTTTCCTTCTCCCGCACTACTAATCCAAGACCAAGTCTTGGTACATTTCGGTTAATTCTGTTGTGTGCAAGGGTTTTTAAATGGCCAATCGAGAATGGAACAGCGTTCGTCCACCTCTCTTCTCCGGTGAAAACTTCAATTCTTGGAGAAGTCAAATGGAGTTCCATCTAAAGACCCATATGGACATATGGATGATCATTCAAACAGGGTTCCACCCCCTACAGAAGATGGACTATCAATTGCATGGGACAAACTGGATGAACCAACCCTCAACCAAATTGAGACTGATGCAAGAGCAACTGCAATTCTTCAATGCGGTCTAACCAACGAACAACTCAAGCTAGTCGGTTCATTTGGATGTGCTAGAGAAATTTGGGAGAAATTGATCAATCTTCATCAAGAAATCTCAGATGAAGAAGAAGATCAAGTAAGTTATCTCGCACTTTCGGTCTAAGCACAGACAGCCGAGTCAGAGTCTGAACCTAAACCCAGAGTCGAAATCGAACCAGCAGAATCAGACGACGAACTGACTGAGATGGTAACCAATTTCAAATTCTTTTCTAAATTAGAATTAAATAATCAAGCTGATACTGCAATGATCGAGGAAGGTATAACTTTTGCAGGGAAAACTCCAAGAGAACCACCAAAGAAGGAGCTTCAACCGGTACCCAAGTCCGACTCAGACACGGAATCAGAAGATGAATTTAGATCCGAGACAGCAACAATTAAGGGGGAGATTCCTAATAAGGAATCAAAAGGTAAAATTACAAATTTGAATTTTAAAAATCATATAATTTGTTACATATGCAGGGAGAGAGGACACTACCAAACTAAGTGTCCTACTCGAAAGATTCAAACGATACCACCGACGGCGACAAAGGAACGAGCTCCAAAAGCACGAAAGAACAAGAGTCGCATCCAATGCTTCAAGTGTCAGGAGGTTGGGCATTACAAAGAGGAATGCACAGATAAACATTACAAAGATCCAGGGCAACCAACCAAAATGGGTAACTGTAATTTACATCCAAATCCACTCTTTACCTTGAATACTGATAGATTAATTAATCTCCCTTGGTCAAATTTAGATATGGATGCATGCTTAGATAACTTAATGAAATCATGTATATTAGCAAAGTCAAAATTCAAAATGTTAAGACAAGAAAATGAGACTTTGAAAATTAAAATTGATATACAAGAAAAACTGATTAATAATTTTGCAAACTTAGAAAATCCAGAAATTTCTCCTCACTATGATATTATCTGAAGTTTTGTTTTGGCTATTCATAGGACTAGATAGCTTAAGGACTTAACCAATTACTTGAAATTTGAAAACATAGTATTGGGAGGAGGTGAGATGATAGTACGTTGGGGAAACCACCTCTAATAAGATCAAGTCTACTTGGTCTCTTTAGACTGGTGAAACCAGCCGAAGCTACCGATCCAAGACCCAAGCTAGTTAGACCAGAAAATGACCTAATTTAATTTGAAAATGAAATTTCATTAAAAGGCTTTGTCAAGGAAAGGGTGGATGATCCCATAAGGCTAAGGCCAAAGAAGACCTAGTGCCTCGCCAAGACCTGGAAGCCAATTTTTGAAATTCAAATTCAAATTATCTTTTGTCAAATTCGAATCTAACACAAATTTCAAATAATTATAGATTCAACCCTGTTTACAAAACTCTTCTTCAAAATTAATCACTTCTTTTTCAAATTCAAACATTTTTCAAATTTAATCACTTCTTTTTCAAATTCAAACATTTTTCAAATTTAATCACTTCTTTTTCAAAATTAAATATTTTTCAAATTTAATCACTTCTTTTTCAAAATTAATTTTTTTTTAAATTAATCATTCTCTTCTTCAAAATCATTTTTACCTTCAAACCTATCTCACAAAACCCATAAGGTTAACATGCTTGATCACATAGAACTGGGTGAGACATCTAGGATCTAAAAGTATGATTCAGTTTGCAAGAGTTATTTAAGCTTACCTTTTTTTTTGTACCCTACTTTTCATTCCTAACATTTTTTTAATATGAAATTTCATGTTAAATATCTCGATAGACTCATTTTAAATATAATCTAGGGCTTGTTTTGTTTTAGTTATTGATTGTCAAACATTATCAACTGAGTCAAACTTGGTCAAAATAGTCAACCCTAGTCAACATAGTCAAACCTGCTCAACACTGAAATCCCTTAAGGAATTTAGATAAAGTCAGTCTGTGTCGGATACAGGGGGAGTTCCTCTTAATCTTTTTCAAAAATTCAGATTTTTCAAAAACCTCATGTTCTAAAACTTATTATTATCTCAAAATAAGGTTTTCAAAAGTTGATTCAAAAACCTTAATATATTACTATCGCTTTGGAAATATTATTATCATTTCAAATTTTTTTTAAACTGTGTTATTATTCCAAATTGAGTTTTCAAAAATTTATCTCCTTGAAAGTTATCATACTCAGAAGATTGTTCAAAAGTGCTTCTTTTGATCTTGACAAACCCTAAAGACACAGAGGAAAGGTCCACTTCATGATCTTCAAGGACTCCTAGGATGTGTCAAATTAAGGGGGAGTCTAAGTCAAAAGAAAAACTTCAGAAAATGTTTCTTTTTACTTATGTCTTTGTTAAACAGTTCTTTCTAATCTGACTCAAACCTTAAGACTCAAAGGAAGAGTACTTATGGTCAACAAGCTTCCTAGGACTGAGTCAAGTTTAGGGGGAGGTCAAAATTAAAGAAATTATTTAATAACATGCTTTATTTCAAACTCTTGCAAAAATCTAAGTCTTTCAAAATACTATTTGTTAGAATTTGTGTGACTTATGAAATTGTTTTCGAAATAACATTTACTTAGGTTGGAAAATTTCCAGGACACTTAGGAAATGTCCTTGTAGTCAACAAGGTTTCCTAGGATGGTGTCAGACTGGAAAATGAACCAAGTTAAGTAAAACATTGAACCTTCAAAAGTTCACACACTTTTTTAGAATATATTTTTAAGTACTATCATTTTTTTAAAAATTTACTTGAGTTTGAAAATTTCCAGGACACTTAGGGAAATGTCCTTGTAGTTAACAAGGTTTCCTAGGATTGTGTCAGACTGGAAAAGAAACCTAGTCAAGTGAAATATTTTGTTTTCAAAAAAAAATCTAATACTTTTCTAAAAGTACGTATGTATTTCAAATCATAATTTATCTCAAAAGTACTTGAAAAATCTTTTCAAAACTCTTTTTCGAAATTTTTTTTACAAATACAAAATATTTTTTTTGCATAATACTCTTCAAAATGGACTTAATCTGGAAATTTAAGCTTTTGCTATGCTTTTAAGAGTTATACCAAGTATTTTTATGTTTTCAAAACTCATAAGCTCTGATACACAATTTCTTCTCAAAACTTCTTTCAAAACATATTCCGTTATTGATATATATCCAGGGGGAGAGATTGGAAAGAAGAGTGGGAATCAAAACTTTCAAATTTAAATTTTTTTTTGTCTCTCTTCAAAAAGTATTAACTTCTTTTTCAAAATGTTTTAAGTACTTACTTAACTCTTTCAAAAACATATTAAGCACTTAATTCTTTTTCAAAAACATATTCTCCCAAATCAAGTTAAATACTTAACTTTATCATTTTAAGTATTAAATAATATTTCTAAGTACTTAACAATTCTTTTCAAAAATCATTCTTTTCAAAAATCATTTCTAAGTACTTAAGTATTTAACGGGTATTTTTTTACTTAATTTTCTCAATCAAGTACTTGACACTTAATTTTCAAATTCTTCTAAAAAGTACTTGCTCCAAAGTTTAAAAACTTGTTAAGCCTGAAAAATCCTTTTCTTGAAAATTTTCTAAGCGTGAAAAATTTCTTGAAAAATTTTCTAAGTAAAGTTTTCTTTTCTAAAAGTTAAAATTTTTTTTGGAAACTTGGAAATTTTGCCTAAGTAAATTTTTTTTGCCTTATAAAAAGTTGTAAATTTTTTTAAGCCTGAATTTTTTTTCATAATGGTAAATTATCTAAGTGTAAAAAGTTTTGAAAATGCTTTTACTCGATTCTTGAAAAATACTTTGTCAAAAACATAAAGCACTTAGAAAAACTCATAAATCCCTGTTAGATACCTTGTTCACCCATGCTTGTTTTTGATATATGTCAAAGGGGGAGGAAAGGTCAAAGTTAAGAGTTAAGAGTTAAGTTAATTATTCAGGGGGAGAATGAGCATGAGAAATTTTTGTTCTCTCTCTCTTTTCACTGTTCAAATTACATTTGGGTTTAGACTGTTACGAATTGATATGTTTTATTAGTCTTAACCTTTATGCTTAAACTGCTATCTTTTTCCTTAACTTTGAATTGTGTTGCCATAATCAAAAAGGGGGAGATTGTTGGTGCAGGAAGCACCAGATCGAACCTTGTTTTGATATTGGCAAAGGATTCAAAGTTAAGGGTTATTTGTTGTCTAACAATGCTGCTTGAGAGTGCAGGAAACAAAGTCCTAGCGAAGGGCTGCTAGGCACCTGACGATGGGCTGTCAGGAAACCAAGTCCTGGCGAAGGGTTGCTGGGCGAAAACCAAGTCCTAGCGAAGGGATGCTAGGCACCTGACGATGGGCTGTCAGGAAACCAAGTCCTGGCGAAGGGTTGCTGGGCGAAAACCAAGTCCTAGTGAAGGGATGCTAGGCACCTGACGATGGGCTGTCAGGAAACCAAGTCCTGGCGAAGGGTTGTTGGGCGAAAACCAAGTCCTGGCGAAGGGCTGCTAAGCGAAAACCAAGTCCTGGCGAAGGGCTGCTAGGCGAAAACCAAGACCTGGCGAAGGGCTGCCGGGCAAAAGTCCAACTGGAGGATCTGGTTGGCACCAGGTAAATTCTCCCGAGAGGAGTAGGTGAGGACGCGTTCCCCTTGAGGGAACATTAGGCGTCGGTCGACCTAGGGCTCCATTTTGGAGACCAAAGTCAGAACCAAGACAGCTGAGGCTGTATAAATTAAATTAAATATTTGTTTTATTGTGTTTTGGACTAACCCTGGAAGCAGGACCGAAGGAACGTGTGTCTGCAGCTCAGAATGCCTCAAAGGAAAGAGGCAACTGCTGACCAGGGCGCCCGTAGTGTCCCGGGCGCCCCCAAGGTGAACACAAAACACAAAGAAAGCAAATGGACCTCGACAGTACAATCTGAGGGCGCCCCCGCTGTCCCGGGCGCCCCCATGGCAAACCAACTGAAGAGTTAAGCTGCTGTCGCGTCTGCACTGCGCACCCAGGGCGCCCCCGCTGTCCCGGGCGCCCCCAGCCACTCTTACGCAGTAGACTTCAGCGCTGCGGATAAGAGTTGGCCGAGTCAACCAGGGCACCCCCAGCATCCAGGGCGCCCCCGTCAAGACCTTATCCCGAGGTTCAAGGGATAAGTCGTTGACTGCGCCTTGTGTGGATCTGCTGCCACGTGGGGGGGCGCCCCCGTCGACCAGGGCGCCCCCAGGCACTATAAAAAGGCCCCCTGACCTTCAGCTTGAAGACACTGCTTTCATTCAACGCATCCAAACTCTCTGACGACTGCGCTCTGCTCCAGGAACGTCCCTACTCAAGCCCGAAGCGCTGTCGACCTCCCGCTGCACCGAAACTCAAGCCTACCCCGGGAGTTGGTAAATACAGAAGTGTAATCTTTCTTATTGCAAATTGTATTTCTCTTCTGTACTCATTCTACGCATTATAGAATTGCCCAAAGTAAACGGTCAACGACCGTGGGCCTTGGAGTAGGAGTCGACCCAGGCTCCGAACTAAGTAAATCGACTGTGTTCGTATTGTTCTGCTTTGTCTTAATTTCCGCTGCGCACTTACTCTTTTCTCTAATCCGAACGATTTGCGACATTCACCCCCCCCCTCTATCGCATCTCTCGATCCAACATATATCAGTAAGCAAGCAAGCTAAAATCAAACAAACTCAACTACTTTTCCCCGGCAACGACGCCAAAAATTTGATGTTGTCTCAAATAGATGTCACGATGTGAGACTCAAATTTAGATATTTATAAAACTGAAAACCCGTGCTAGCAAGATTAAATGTAGAATAGGGGCCTCAGGTCGTATTTTTCCAGGACTAGTTGCGAGTATTCGACTTAAGCTTGATAGTTATTTGTCGTCAAATGATTTGGGTTTTCGAGATAAAATGGGGTTTTGTTTTGCAAATAGGAATGAAAGTAAGTTCGAAATGGAATTGACTCAACTAAGTAGAGTTAAACTAGGTGTTACAAGAATGAAGCTTAACAACTAGGAAAAAAATTAACATAACAATTTGAAGTTGCAAAATTGAAATACAAAACTGATATCAATTGCAGGAATTCACTAACATTGCATCTAAAGTCGGAAATGGAAATTAAGCAAGCTGAAAACTTAAACAGAATTTGTTTGTGCAGGAAAATTTCCTGATCGGTCGGCTGACCGATCAGATGTAAGCTTGATCGGTCTGAGTGACCGATCAGGTGGAGTATGGATCGGACGATAGTCCGATCAGTAACTGAAAACAGCTGATACAAAACTAAGAACAGAATTCAGAAACAACTGAAGCAATTCAGAAACGAAATCTACAAGCTATAGACTCCAGTTCAAGTTCTTCACCGAGATTTCTCCTTGCCGTCACACAAAGATCGAGCTCGGAACCCCCTCGCTCGAGAATTGATCAAAACTCAGCTTCCGAGATCGAATCGCGTGGCTTGAGGTGAAATCTGAACTCCTTCCGATCCTCTCTTCTGCGATGGTTTGGATGGCAAGTGGCAGCTCAGGAAACCTCGAACCAGCTCAGAGAACCCCTCTGATTTGGCCCGATCGATAGAGAAATGGAATCGGATGAAGATTGATTGGATGGAGCTCGCTCACGGGGAAACCCTCGCCGGAGCTTTCAAACATGAAGAGATTGCGATCCTTCTATGGAAACTGGGCTTGATGAATCGAAAACTGGAAAACAACTTGACCCGGTGGTCACCTCCGATCGAAAAATTGAAGAACACCAAGAACAGAACGAACGGAAGACGCGATCTGGCGACCACCCCCCAACGAGAGGGAATTCCTCATTTAAATTTCCTTTTGAATTTTGGACGGCTGTGATTGCTCCCATCTCATCCAACGGTCGAATTAAGTCAGATCGAACCCAAACTTCCCAGATCTTGATCAAGGGCTCTGATCTACTGCTCCTTAGCTCAGATCACTCAGATCTGAAACGGATGGCTCAGATCTTCTCTTCTTTAGCTTGGACGGTCTAGATCCTCTATTGCTCGATCCAACGGTTGACTTAACTCTGATCTGGCCCAAACTTCCAGATCTTGATCCATGAACTTGATTAAGTCTATCTTGAGCTTGGATCAGCCAGAAATTGGAGGATGGTTCAGATCTAACCGTTCTCTTGAATGGACGACCCATATTAATCCGATGCTTGATCCCTTTGATCCGGATCCAATTCTGACCCAAGTTTGACCCAATATGATCCAAGTCCATGATCATCTGAACCCTACAAAATGATATTAAATTAAGTGCCAAAACATATTAAATATAGAAAGAATTGAATCTTAAGCAGAATGGAGGTAATTCATGAAACCTTATATAAATGCAAACTTAAGCATATAATATTGGATCAAAACATGGATTTGAGGGCGTAGTTTAATCAACAAAATGAAAGTTATCAGGGAGCCACCAACAGCTCAGGTATTCCTTGAAAACAACGGTGAGGGTGCCAACTGCTTACCTACAACTTCAACATCTACTACCCATGAGTGGTCGAGTGTTGCATAACAGGACAACTGCTCTCACTCTAGCAACTACCATGATGAGTAGTTGAGTGGGCAGAACAACTAAATGACTGACGATAAGCTTAACCATATGGAAGCCGATACTCGTCAGCATGCAACTATATAGATCTGGTGTATGATACTAAATGTACAATCAACCAAGTGACAACTATGCAACGATACAATAAATAAATATCAAAATACTAAACATGCAACTAATCTACTGGTAGGGTATCTCTAATGCCAACCAAATTCTAGTTGTGTTCAATGATCATTTCTAAGTACTCGCGTATAAGCGTTACTTTATGGATAAAGAAGTCAACAGGCGAGACTATATGGATATAAATTTGATTAACATAAAGGTCAAGCAAAGAAAGTATCAACTGATGATATCAAAAACAAAGAACAAGATAAAGCAATCCTACTTTGAAATAAACAGACTATGCATTTAAGTTCAATAAACTATAGAATACAAAGAAGAAGTATCCACCTTATATGTAGAATGTATCAGATAGAACCCCCGCGATCGAACACACGTAAATAGTTAATGTCCTGTATCAAGATCAGAGTTAAGTTATTTACACAATTAAAAAGTAGCTAATTAATACTAAAGGAGATTAGGAAAATTCTCAATTATTATAATCATTAAATTATTCCAAAATTAAATGGTTAACCCCTCGCCCACCAAATCGTCGTGATTAGGCTGATCTCCAGTTTGGCCTGAGACCTACCCAAAGGTCACACAACTATCTCTAGACTCAATCCAATTAGTTAACCTAGTTTAATCCATCTATCCTCTTAATGAACTCATAGTGAATGACGATTGTAATGGAACCCCAATAGTTCTTATTTAATCTTTACTGAATGGTATGAACTTGCTTCAACTTGTAATTTTCTTGGACCCAGAGCATAAACCTTTTGCAATTAACAGATCACTTCAATTAGAATACATTATAAAGTGTAATCCATTGTCAAACTTTGATAAACAACTTAAAGATGAATGATTCACAACTAAGCATTCAGGAAAACATTTTGGCAGGTATGGCTAGTTGTTCACAAGCCTAATGAATACAACATAGCACACAACATCACATAAATTCAGCTCCCCCACACCAATTATCTCACGGCAATGGTCAACACAGGAAACCAACCATTCAAGGAAAATGAATCCTCCTAAGTTAACTCATGATGGAAAGTGAAACAATCTAGCAAAACCTAATAAAAAATAGCAAAAAGCATAATCAAACTCACCTACATTGACTCCACTGAGTTGAACCAAAACCCATACATTTCACAATTCAATGAACAAGTAAACCTTACCTGCCGAGTGATTGACGCTTCAATCCTCTGCTCAGATCAAATGGAAGGATCCCCAAATTTGGTTGTGTCAGCATTGGATCAAGGAGCAAGATCGCCGACCCCAAATGGTGTTGATCACACAGAGAGCCAAGCACACAGCAAGAAAAGGGAGGAAAAAGAAACTAGGAGAGGAGGGTCAGGGGTCGACAACGTCACCCTCGCGTGGAGAGTGAATCGATGTGGGGAGAGGCTCTCGACATGTGTGTGAAGAGGGAAGCGGCGACGGTGGTTTCCGACGATGAGAGGATGAGGGCATTGGGCAAGAAACCACCAGGGAAATAGGGTTCACAACGAGGGTTTCCGGCACTGAGGTAGTTGCGCCGTTTGGCTGAAACTGCAAGTATCACGGTGGCGTCGAGCAATTGGCGAGGAAGAAGCCTTTTTCGTCAGAAAAAGTGAGAAAACAACAATAAAAATAGGGTTACAAGTGGGGGTACTTTTTCGATTTGGCCCTCCAACTTCCGTTAATCCAAAACCTGCCCTAATTTTTTAGGTTTTGTAGCATAAAACCCCTCAGATTTTCAATACCTAACATAAATATTACTCAAACATCAAAATGCAAGTACCTTTAAGATGGACCTCACCTTTAAAATATGCTTCTCTTCTACTAAATTAAAGGCTTTCCCTTTAGTTATTGCATTAACAAATGTGTTTCATGAGGTTAAAATATTCAAACTTGAACTTTAACCTCCCCCTTAAACTAAGGACTCTCATTTTTAAAAGAGTAATGATACGAAGAGCAAAGTTAAATAGCGAAAGAAGAAAGCGAACGACGTGGCTCTAAGTGTTGGGTATAGCTTGGCGGGTTTCCTAAGCGAATACTTGATCGATCTGAGAGACCTCTCTATGCCTATGAATTAAAAAATTTAATCCAAATAGAGAGCCATTTCCCATCGACCGTCTTGTGCCGTATCGAACGATCGAAAGTTGCAACTTAGCCAATTACCAAAATTGGCCTTGCACTTTGCTCAATCGTATGAGCGCGGAAAAGGCGACGAGTTGATCGCCGACTTTTGTGTTTATGGTCGGGGCCAGTTAAGAATTTATTAAATATATTTTGCAAGCAAAACATAATATTCTTACACATAAAATGACGAGACATATCCACACAACACATGTTCGACATAAGGAAATACAAAGGAGTATATCGAAGGTTATACCTTTCCGATCACCTCGCGGTCTTCTACCTTTTGTCCCTCCCTTCACGGACGTCGTGTGGACGATGATCTACCGCGATCCGAGATCACCAAGAGCACCAACCAACCCACTTCTTCAACCGGCCGAAAACCCTAAGCCCTAGGGTTTGCGCCGCCGGCACCTCCTCCTCTCCCTTTGTGCCGCCGTCCACCGGAGCCGGCTCCAAGCCCTCCGGATCAGCGGTTCACCTAGAGAGGAAGATGAAGAAGAAGATAAGAGACAACCTTCTTCTCAACCACAAAAACCCACACCACCTCTTCTTCTCCTTGCTTGCGGCGCCAGCAACCTAAGGTTGCGCCGCCTACAGCCGGCCGCCAGCCCCTTTTCCGACCTCCCTGAGCACCACGCAAGGTAGAGGACTCCTCTACCTTGCTTCTGTAAGCCTCCGCTGGAGATTGAAGGAGGAGGGGAGAAGAACCGAGGAGTTTCCTCCTCTTCTTCTTGTTGCGCCACCGAGAGAGAAAGAGAGAGGGAGAGGGAGAGGGTTTTTGGTCTTGGCTCTAGGATTGATCAATTGGTTTGGTTTCTTGATCTCATAGGGTATTATAGGGCTAAGGCAGGGACCAAGAGGATGAGTTGCTTCTTGGCTCGCTAATGGATCCAAACCCGATCCATTAATTAGAATCCATTCCACTAAAGAATCCTAATTGAACTCACCTCACCAACCCCCATATTTTCATATGAGCTCCACATATTACGAGTCATCCATCCCCCCATGTTTAAGATCGCGCATGCCCGTTAATTAATTAAATTACTGACAATTTAACTTAATTAACTTCTGGGTCCTTGATTAGTATCACTCAACCTTTTCAACGTGCCGGATCAAATCCACCTGCAGGGTTTGGCACGATGAGCCTTTTGAGCTCATCAAGGGGGCATCATCATCCTAACTCACCAGGACACGGATTTCGTCAATAATCATCAGCACATCATATTATTAATATTATTTCCCAACTTACTGAGTCTGTCGATCTAACAGAATAGATCTCGCCCATTGGTAAATCTAAGAAATAATAAATAATAATATATGCCCAATATTATTTTGGGATTAAGGGATCGTCCTCCATAATAACAACTGAGGTCCTATCCAATTATTTACTCAGTACAAAATTGGATAACCTCGGATTTCGGTCCTACTCAATGCACTCATAGCACACTAGTGTAGTCCTATGGTCAAGACCAACCACACCTGACTACACTACAACCTTCTCGATGGGTTGTCTAATTCCATCTAGGTTGTGAGCCTCTATTTATGCTAAGTAAGGTACTGATAACATGATCTTCCGTGTGACACCACACACCATGTTATCTACAATGCTAAGTAATGGGACTTCTTGTATGTACTATTATAAACAAACACCTAGTGTAGTGTGATTCTCTTTTCATAAAAGATGTTCATATAATAAAAGTCATGTCTTTCAGTATACACATCTAACAATCTCCCACTTATACTTAAAGACATTGCTGCTCTCTCACTACCATACATCTGACTCTCATTCCCTCCACATGCCTGTCAAAAGCTCTAGATGGAAGAGCTTTAGTAAAGGGGTCTGCCAGGTTGTCCTCCGATGCAATCTTGGTGACAGCCACTTCTCCTCGCTTTACGATTTCTCGTATCAGGTGGTACTTGCGCTCTATGTGTTTACTCGCCTTATGAGCTCGTGGTTCCTTCGAGTTTGCAACTGCACCGTTGTTATCACAAAACATTGTGACAATTCTGGGCAAACCAGGAATCACATCCAAGTTCATCATGAAGTTTCTGAGCCATACAGCTTCCTTGGCTGCCTCTAAGGCTGCCACATACTCAGATTCCATGGTGGAGTCTGCCACGCACTTCTGCTTGACACTCCTCCAGACAATGGCTCCACCTCCTAAAGTAAACACAAAACCTGAGGTAGACTTACGTTTGTCCCTATCTGACTGGAAATCTGAGTCCGTATAACCCATAGGGACTAATTGGTCCGCTCGGTAAACCAGCATATAATCCCTAGTCCGTCTTAGGTATTTCAATATATGCTTTACCGCTGTCCAATGTCCCTATCCAGGGTTACTCTTATATCTGCTAACCATGCCCACGGCAAAACAGATATCAGGTCTAGTGCACAACATAGCATACATGAGGCTCCCGACCGCTAAAGCATAAGGAACAACCTTCATCTCCTCTATCTCATTTGATGTCTTCGGACACATCTCCTTGGATAGAGGGACTCCATGTCTGAAGGGTAGAAAACCCTTCTTAGAGTTTTCCATGCTAAAACGAGACAAGACTGTGTCAACATATGAAGCTTGGGATAAGCACAATATCCTTTTCTGGCGATCCCTTATGACCTTGATCCCAAGGATGTGTGCTGCTTCTCCTAAGTCCTTCATATCAAACTGCTTTGATAGCCAGACCCTTACGTCTGATAACACATTGACATTGTTGCCAATTAACAAAATGTCATCTACGTAAAGTACAAGAAACACCACGACGTTTCCGTCACATCTCCTATACACACACGACTCATCCGGACTTTGAGTAAACCCATATGACTGGATTACTTCGTCAAAACGGATGTTCCAAGATCTTGAAGCTTGCTTCAATCCACAAATAGATCGATTAAGCTTACACACTAGATGCTCTTTGCCCATGGTAATGAACCCTTCCGGTTGCTGCATGTAGATGGTGTTGGATCGAGAGAACCGATAGAGGGGGGTGAATATCGGAAAACGTTCGGATTTGAAAAGAGAATGCGTAGCGGAAGATTAAAGAAAACAAAAACACACAAGCACCAAGGTTTTTACTTGGTTCGGAGCCTAGGTCGACTCCTACTCCAAGGCCCACGGTCGCTGACCGTTTACTGCGGGCAATACTATAATCGTGCAAAATCAGTTACAGAAATGGAATTACAGTTAAAGTGCAGTACTGAAATTAAACTCTTCTTTTTACCGACGTCTGGTTATAGATTACTTTTTCCGGAGCAGTAGGACGTCGTCGGCGCTTGTATCTTGAGTCGGGAGGTTGCCGGAGTAGAGCGCGGAAGCAGAAGAGCGTAGAAGCGTTGAAAGAATTCGTTGTTCGAAGCCTTGGGGTCGAGGGCCCTTTTATAGGCCCTGGGGGCGCCCGGAACGTTGGGGGCGCCCCCCCCCCCCCCACGTGTCGATCGATCCGCCTCCGTCTCGGTCAGCTTCTGATCCCTTCAATCTCGGGATCAGATCTTGACCGGGGCGCCCGGGACGCTGGGGGCGCTCGGGTTGACCGGGTCAGAGCTTATCCCTTGGCTTCGCTGGCTTCTGCTTCGATGGCTTGCGCAGGGGGCGCTCGGGACACTGGGGGCGCCCGGGAGCAGTGGGGGCGCCCCGAACATGAACTGTCGAAGCCTTCTTTTGCATTATGTGTTTTGTGTTCACCTTGGGGGCGCCCGGGACACTCCGGGCGCCCTAGTCAGCTATTGCCTCACTCCTTTGAGGTTCTCTGAGCTGCAGACACTCGTTCCTTCGGTCCTGCATCCAGGGTTAGTCCAAAACACCATAAAGCAATAGGATGTTAGTTTATACAGCCTTAGCTGTCTTGGTTCTGACTTTGGGCCTCCAAAATGGAGCCCTAGGTCGAACCGACGCCTACTGTTCCCTTGACGGGGAACGCGTCCTCACCTACTCCTCTCGGGAGAATGTACCTGATGCCAACCGGCTCCTTCGGTTGGACTTTTGCCCAGCGGTCCTTTGCCAGGTCTTGGATATCGAGCTGTCCTTCGCCCGGTGCCTAGCAGTCCTTCGCTAGGGCTTCAGTCCCAAGCTGTCCTTCGCCTGGCGCCTAGCAGTCCTTCGCTAGGGCTTCAGTACCCTGGCATTCCTTCGCGAGTGCCTAGCAGTCCTTCGCTAGGACTTTTTACCCTGGCATTCCTTTGCTAGTGCCTAGCGGTCCTTCGCTAGGACTTTTTACCCTGGCATTCCTTTGCCAGTGCCTAGCGGTCCTTCGCTAGGACTTTTTACCCTGCACACTAGAGTAACTTGTTAGATAACAAGTAAGACTTAACTTTTGAGCCCTGTTGCCATTATCAAAACTCAGGTTCGACTTGGGTGCTTTCTGCACCAACAATCTCCTCCTTTTTGATTTATGGCAACCCTGGTTCAAAAAGTTAAGTTTAATAAAAATAAATACCTTTTGTTCCCTCCCCCTGGAAGGAATCTCCCCCTAGATTTTGTTGGTGCAGTTTGCACTAACGGTCAAACTCGGGTTTTGATGTATGACAAAGTGGTTAAAGTTAGGGTTGTTGGTGTTTAACCCCTTTACTAAGTGTGCAGGGTTGAAAGACTTAGGACCAGACACCAGGCTGAAGTCCAGGATGGTTGAGTCCTGGCGGGAAGTCCAGTTGGGTCCGCGGGACCTGACAACTGGCTGAAGACCAAGTTGGTTGAGACTTGGCAGGAAGACCAAGGTGGTTGAGCCTTGGCAGGAAGTCCTGGTGGGTCAAGAAGTCAAGTAGAGCTGCACAAGGTAAGTGAGGTAAGTCACTGGAGGAGCGAACCAGTGAGGACGCGTTCCCCTTGAGGGAACATTAGGCGTCGGTTCACCTAGGGCTCCATTTTGGAGACCCAAAGTCAGAACCAAGACAGCCAAGGCTGTGTAAATTAACTTATTAATTGCTGTTTTGGACTAACCCTGGATGCAGGACCGAAGGACTGTGTTTCTGCAGCTCAGAGAGCCTCAAAGGAGTGAGGCAGTAACTGAGCAGGGCGCCCCGGATGTTTCGGGCGCCCCAGAGTCAACCCAAAGTCAGCAGAGCAAGTAAACGCCCCGACAGCAGCACATTTGGGGGCGCCCCGGATGTTTCGGGCGCCCCGCGCGCGTCGGGCGCCCCGCGCGCGTCGGGCGCCCCGCGTGTCGCGGGCGCCCACTGTGCCACGCCACTGGCAGCTGCAGCAGCTCACCCTCGCGAAGAAGATGAAGCCTTGACTGGTCAAACCGGGCGCCCCGCGCGCGTCGGGCGCCCCAGTCAAAGGTGATCCCGAAGAAGCAGAGATCAGCCTTGACCAGAGGGCTCGCCGGATCGAAAGCCACGTGGGGGGGCGCCCCGAGCATCCCGGGCGCCCCCAGCCCTATATAAAGGGCCCTCGACCCTCTTCTTAAAAACAACAATTTTTTCAACGCTTCAAAGTTCTTCTACGCTCGCGCCTTGCTCCGGAAACGCTTCACCTCGAGCCGACGACGTCCCGCTGCCCCGAAAGAGTCGACCTACTCCGGACGTCGGTAAAAAGAAGAATATTTTTTTAATACTTTATTGCACTTAATTACTTGAAAGTGTGGGGTTGTCACACTTTCAATTCTTTTGTACTCGCCTACTCTATCGCGGTTTCCCGGTAGAGAGTTTTAGTGGATTGCCCAACGGAAAGGTCCGAGGGACCTGGGCCTTCGAGTAGGAGTCGCCGAAGGCTCCGAACGAAGTAAAAATCGTTCGTGTTTGTGTGTTCGTTTTTCGTTTCTTTCATTTCCGCTGTGCACGCTTTTTAAAGCACTCTAATTTTTTAAATTTAAAAGTCACGTGATTCACCCCCCCCTCTCACGTGCATCGATCCTACAAGTGGTATCAGAGCCTGGTACGCTCTGTATCGGTGCAACCACCATAAGAGCCGGGGGAAATCCAGTTTTTTTTTGTTTTGGTTTTTCGCTACACTTGATCTAAATTAGGTATTGTTGCCTAGATTTGGATTATTTTTTCCGTTCGTTTGATTTTACTCGAATTTGGTGCAACACCATTTCGAGTCACTCTTTCTCTCTCTTCTCCTTTTCCTACCACACTACTAATCCAAGACCTAGTCTTGGGACAAGTTTTTGTATAGTCTATTTCAGATGGCTCAAGGTGAAGGCTATAGCACTGCTCGCCCTCCCCTCTTTAATGGGGAAGACTTTCCCTACTGGAAGAGAAGGATGGAGGTTTATCTGAAGACCGACATGGATCAATGGTTCGCGGTGCAATCTGGCTACGAACCACCAATGGACGAGGGAAACAATACACCACTGAAGCCTGATAGATGGAACCTTGATATGAAGAGAAAGGCCCAGACTGAGTACAAGGCGCAGAACACCCTCCAGTGTGGACTAACAAAAGAGGAATTGAACCGTATCGGCCCAACTGAATCTGCCAAAGAGCTCTGGGACAAACTAATTGAACTACATGAAGGCACCTCTGATGCCAAGGTAACAAAAAGGGATTTACTTTTAAATAAGTTATTTAATATAAAAATGCAGGAAGGAGAATCTGCAAGCCAACTCCACGCCCGGATCAAGGACATACTAAATGGACTCCACCTAATCGGGCACAAACAAGAAAACAGAGACATCATAAGGTATGCTTTAAATGCATTCCCTAGAAATTCACTATGGGCATCTATTATAGATGCTTATAAAATTTCTAGGAACCTTTCTAAAATTAATTTAGATGAATTGTTTTGTGAATTAGAACTGCACGAACAGACTAACGCCAAGGCCGAGAAAGGATTTGCCTTATTTGCAGGTTCCTCAAAAGATGGCAAGTTAAACAAGAAAATTCAAGAATTAAAAGAAGAGTCAGACTCAGACTCAGATGATGAGGAACAAATGGTCAACCTAGTAAGAAAGGTCTTCGCCAAAAAGAAAAACCAGTTCTCAAGAAAGGACCTCCAGAGGATAATGAAGCCTACCAGTAGTGAAGACAAAAGTAAAATAACCTGTTTTGGTTGCAACAGAAAAGGACACTTCAAACACGAATGCCCCTACAAAAAGGAGAATCAACCCAAGAAGAATAAGAAGAAGAAGGCTCTTCAAGCCACTTGGGACGACAGCACAGACGACTCCGACGATGAACCACCAAGGAACTCAAACTATCTCGCACTAATGGCAACCGGACCCGGGTCAGACTCAGAGCACGACGAAGATTCTGAATACGAGTCGAGTCAAGAGATCGGACTCTTTTCGGACGACTCGACTAAGGTATATTTAGATTCAGTAAATGAAAAGTTCTTTAAAATTATTTCTGTTTTAAATAAAAAATTGCTTGAATCTGAATCTAGAAATGACCAGCTTCTTAAGGAAAATCAAGACCTTAAGGAGCAATTAATTAATACCAGAACATTAACTGAACAAACTCAAAATCAAAAATTAATTGAGCTTGAAACTGAAAACTCAACCCTAAAGGGCGAAGTCCTAAAACTTAAGGATCTACTAGCAACTTTCACAACCCGATCCAAGAACCTTGACCTTATTCTTGGATCACAAAAGGGCATGTATAACAAATCTGGGATAGGATATAAATCGAGATCGTCCCAAAGATCCTTTATCTCCTTTATCCACCCCCGCAAAAATCAACGAAAAGCATGGGTTCCGAAAGCTTATCTAACAAAGCAAGTAGGTCAGAATCAATTTTATGTCCCAAAAAGGGACATCCATTACATTGACCCTAGACACCCAGTCTACAATTTAGGGGGAGGCTCCAAACTAGTTGGCACCTTAAAATCAGCCGCTGCCCAGGTGGGCACTTAGGACTAGCTTCAAAGTTAATTTGACTCTTGTACTATTTAGTAACAGGGTTTTCAATGAGTAAGTTAAAAGTCCAACTTCTTTAAGCGGCTTTGCCTAGAAAATGGTTGTTGCTCCAATAAGGCTTCGGCCAAAGAAGGCCACTGTGCCTCGCCATGGCCTGGAAGCCAATTATTGAAATGTACTTTTAAATTACTACTTGTTAAACTTGAATCTAACACAAGGTCAAGTTAACTTTTCTAAACAAAATCAAAATCATCTCACAAAATCATAGGACTCCCTTGATTGATGACTTAGACCGAGTGAGATGAATAAGGATAACCAAATTCAAATTATTGATTGATAACTCAACTTTCAAAAATTAAAATTAAAATTAAAATTAAAATTAAAATTAAAATTAAAATTAAAATTAAAATTAAAATTAAAATTAAAATTAAAATTCAAATTAAATTTAAAATTAAAATTAAAATTAAAATTAAAATTAAAATTAAAATTAAAATTAAAATTAAAATTCAAATACAAATTAAAATTAAAATTAAAATTAAAATTCAAAAAAAAAATTAAAATTAAAAATCAAATTCAAGCTCATCTCACACAAACGATAGGATCCCTTTGATTGACAATATTAGACTGAGTGAGATGATTAGAGACAATAAAATTTGAAACTTGGGTATTTTAACCTAACCGTTACTTAATTAAATTTTAACCGATAAAATTTTACTTTCTTTTCACCAAATTAAATATTAATTAAAATTTTAATCGTATTTATAAATTTGAATCTTATTTAAATGTTAAAATTAAACTTTAAAATTCTTAATTAAATCATATTTTAACTTAATCTAAATCTTAATTTTTCACCTAATTAAATCCTTAATTAAAAATTCATCTAATTAAATTTCAACATAAATTAAAAATTAACCTTAATTAAATTCTACTTTAACTTTAACTAAAATTTGCATAATCAAACTTTACTTAAATTAACTTTAATTAAATTAAAATTTAACGTTAATTAAATTTTATATAATTAAAAATCTAACTCTTTACATAATCAAATTTTAATCCTTAATTAATTAAACTTGAATCCTTAATAAACTTTAATCCTTAATCAACTTTAATCCTTAATTAATTAGAATTTCAATCTTTATTCAGACTCCAATGAATTAACCTTGAATCTTTAATTAAATCTTAACTAACTTTAATTTATTTAAAATTCGACCAAATTAAATTTTAACCCCTAAAATTTTACCTAATTGAACTTCAACCCTTTATTAAAACTTCATTTAAATACCTCTAACTTTAATCCCCAAATAACTAAAGCTTGTAATTAAAATTTTACCTTAATCTTAATTGAAATTCTTAATAATTTTAACCTTAATCTTAATTAAAATTCTTAATTAATTAAACCTTAACCTTAAGTTTAATTAAAAATCTTAATTATTTAAACTTTAATCTTAATCTTAATCAAAATCAAACTTTAACTCTTAATTAAATCTTAATTTAATTTTACCAAAATTGAATCGTAATTAAAATTAAACTTTAAATATTACTTCAATTAAAATCATAATTAAATTTTAAAACTTTAACTTAATTTTTAATGTTTAATTAAAATTTATCAACCCAACCAACCTTAACCAACTTAACTAAAAACTTTAATTAAACCAAACTTAAATATAATTAACCTAATTAAACTTTAATTAAACCAAACTTAAATCTAATGAATACAAACCTAATTAAACCAAACCTAAAAGCAAACCCACACTAAAGGCTTAATTAAGCCTACACCTAATCCTTAATTAAACCAACTTAACAAAAAAAAAAAAAACTCTTTTGTTTCCTTTTCTCTTTCTGCTTGTTCTTTTACGAACTTACCCCTAAGGACTTATGGAGAATATCGAGTTGAGGGGGAGGGAAAATATTTCTATACATCTTTTTGGCAAATCCCTTATAACATATTTGAAAATAACTGGTTTAAAAATACTATTTTTTAAAGTCTTTTTTATTCTTTCAATTATATTCTTTTCAAAACTTATTTTCAATTTTTGTGTGCTTTCAAAGATATTCTTATTATCATTTAAAAATAATAATAATAACTTTATTACTATTTTTTTGTTTCAAAATATTAAACAATCCTCTTGAAAATCTCTCTTCAAATACTTTTAAACTATTTTATTAAAATATGTGATTAAAAATAAAAATGCCCTATATCTAAACCTATTTTAAGAGATGCATACATGTCTTATTTTTACTGTTTTGTTTGAAAAATATTAGGATTATGCTTATAAATAGTTCCTTGCAATTCCTATTTAGCATTGAAAAATCCGTATTTTTGGGTCTTGCAAATCTCCTTTTTCAAATTTTACTAATTTTCTTTGATAAACTATTTTCAAATTAACTTTAAAATAAAAACACTTATGTTTTTTGAAAATCCACTATTAGCTTGTTCTTATACTAGAAAGTATCAAAATATTTTGATTGATTTACTTCCAAAAATGATTCTTTTGAAATATTTTTATTTGTAGTTTGGATATCCCTAGGACATAATAGAATGTTTACCTTGAAATTGACAAGGAATTCTAAGGGCTTGTCAAGTTAAGGGGGAGTTCAAACTAACTTGGAAAATTTAGTTTTAAAAATTGAATAATGGTCTTGAAACTTTTAAAGCTTATTCTTAGAATATCTTCCTTCTTCTAAGTTAAAGCTCAGTAGCAAAGTTTCTTTTGGCTTTGAAAAATATGTATTATTTGGGAAATTTTTATATATTTTCTTTTAAAAAGATTGTCAAGCTTAACTTTGAAAATATTTCTAATTCATTTGAAAAATAATGTTGTTGAAAACTATTTGTTAGTTTTGAAAGCTAAGTTAATTGATTTAGGGGGAGTTCCTTTTTTCACTTAGGCTATTTATCTTACTTAATCTATTTTGCCTAAGTCTAGTTTTCCCTATCACTTAGCTTTGGATCCTACTCTCCGTAACTTAATATACGTATGTTTTTTTGATGAATGACAAAGGGGGAGAGTAGGGTTAAAGCTTAGAAAATTCTATTTGCTACTTAATTTTGCACCCTGTACTTTCAGCTTATTTTTTATTTACTTGCATGTATCTGCTAGTTTTTTCTCTAACTTTAACCTAGGTTGTCATTACATCAAAAAGGGGGAGATTGTTGGTGCAGTTTGCACTAACGGTCAAACTCGGGTTTTGATGTATGACAAAGTGGTTAAAGTTAGGGTTGTTGGTGGTTTAACCCCTTTACTAAGTGTGCAGGGTTGAAAGACTTAGGACCAGACACCAGGCTGAAGTCCAGGATGGTTGAGTCCTGCGGGAAGTCCAGTTGGGTCCGCGGGACCTGACAACTGGCTGAAGACCAAGTTGGTTGAGACTTGGCAGGAAGACCAAGGTGGTTGAGCCTTGGCAGGAAGTCCTGGTGGGTCAAGAAGTCAAGTAGAGCTGCACAAGGTAAGTGAGGTAAGTCACTGGAGGAGCGAACAGTGAGGACGCGTTCCCCTTGAGGGAACATTAGGCGTCGGTTCGACCTAGGGCTCCATTTGGAGACCCAAAGTCAACCAAGACAGCCAAGGGCTTGTAAATTAACTTATTAATTGCTGTTTT